>CM053788.1:207346230-207653730 GCA_028749045.1 Cupressus sempervirens
AAGCGAAAGACATCCCTTCCAGGATTGTATATATGTTTCAATGAATATAAATTTTTGTTCCTAGGTGCCATATCACATTGAAGAAGCTCAACCTTCATATCTCACTGTCATAGGACTAGTGTTTACACCTCTTTCGGAACCATTAATTGAGTGAGTGCCCCTTAAAAGTTTTGTTCACAAATATTAGTTTTTATATCTTCTCAAACATTAATGAATTTTTGCAATGACAAGTGGGAGCTGGATTCTAGTTCTTTTTCACAACTATTTATGACATGATGTCATCCATTAAGTTGTATCAAATACTTGATTTTTAGCTAACTTTATTTTTAACCTTTTCCTCTTCTTTGCATAATACAGCAATGAAAGTGAGGATACTATGGGGGTAAGTTGGATACCGTTGATACTTCTATGAGCTCTTTGAATGTATTATTTGTGACTTGATTACTATCAGGTTAACTCAATTGTGATTGTCTTTGTGTTTCAACTAAGACTATTAGCTAAGGCTCGATACTATTTGCCACAATTTGAAGGGGAGAAAATAGTGATTTTATCACAGGTCTATGTTTTCTTTTGCCCAGGCAGTTCACAGGTCTCCTATTAGAGTAGTATTTTGTTGAAATATCTTATTAATGGGTATTGCATGATGTGTTTTCATAATAGATTTTGGCCAATGAAGTTAATCTTGCATATGAAAACATGAGCAATCAATAGGTAAGCACCTTTTTCCCATAGGAATAGCAAAAGTAAGTTTAATGGAGAATTTTTTTTCCAACTATCAATTCAATAATGTTTATTGGCATTATTTAGTAAGATTAGGCTGAAGATTATACCATATTAGATGTTTATATGCATTCAGCACATTTTTTCAGTAAACAGTAATTCTCAATGTTCAGATGAGGCGTTGGAAATCATGGGAGAAGGAAACTGAAACATTGGAACATCAATTTTCAAATGGTGAGCACTCTTGAATTTTCTTCTAAATGAATTGGACTTTGCTCAACCCTGGAAGTGGGTTTTGGATGTTACCCATCTCATCCAATACTCCCTTAAATTTACTTCACTACATATATCTGTAGCAAAAATACCTATTTTATTTTTTTTCCATTTTATATGCCATTAAATTTGAATTAATCCAATGAATTTGTTTTCTTCTTAGTTGAAGCAGATCCTGCAAGATTCAGATTTACCCGTGAAACTTCATTCGTAAGGCGCCAGACAAGTTTTTGGACCCGAACTCTGATCCTTAAATGGATTGTAAGTCTTTTACAACTTCAAAAAAAATCATATTGTGCAGCAAATCAATCATCTGAACAGTTTTCCAAGCACAGAGGCTACAAGTGATTATCACAGGCAGGCAGCTATTCAGCTGGAAGCTGAGGTCACTGCATGGTACAATACCTTTTGTAGCTTGATTAAAAGCCAAAGAAAGTATGTATAGGCTCTAAATGAATGGAATATATGCCAAAAGAACAAAGCACACAACAAGATTCTTCAGTATCTGCAATCTTTCAAAAGTATGTTTGACATAACGTTACAAAATTATATAAATTTATGCTGAGTGAATTGTTGCTTTGTTAGCCTGAATACACTGGGGCAATTTCTTTAGTTGTTGTTATGAAGATGCATTTAATTTAAAAACATTTGGTTATTTAGAAAAGAAAATCTGCTGTTAACAACATTATCATTACTTTATAAAGGTATTAAATATGTCATCTGATTGGAGTTATTAAGCACTTGCAAGCTTCTGGTATTGCAATCGCCTAATATATTTTAACAACTTTTTTTCTTTAGTCATAAAATGCTAGAGTATGTTAAGTTTGCAAACACTTTTTGGTCATAAAATGCTATAGTATGTTTATTTTGCAGGATGATAGCTTTTTGCAGCTATAACCTTTGATGTCTTGTAAGGTGACATTAAATTATTGATAAATGTTCTAATTGAACTAGAATTTCACTATTTAATGAGGCTTGCACCTCAATTATATCTAACTAGCTTTTCCTTTTTGAGGACAGGCTTCTTGAATGATCCACAACTGAGGGTAGTTGCTTATACAAAGCCAAGTACATACTGGATTTATGGTATAAATGTTTTTACAGATGTTGAAGGTTCATGGGCTTCATTGTGTTCCATTTTTTTATTTATTATTTAATATTAAGGGCTTAATTGATAAAAAGATGTCACATGCACTATTTGTGTGACCTCGTTGTCTAGATTGCTCCCTCTAGATGGTATAAATGTTTTTACAGATGTTGAAGGTTCATGGGCTTCATTCTGTTCTATTTTTGTGTTTATTATTTAATATTAAGGGCTTAATTGATAAAAAGATGTCGCATGCACTATTTGTGTGACCTTGTTGTCTAGATTGCTCCCTCTAGATCTAAAATCTAAAGTGTATGATATGCAGTAAGTATTTAATTTGCCAATGATGGGATGCAGATGTTAGTATTGTCTTTATCATAATGAAAATATGGTAAATGATAATATTGATTTACTAAAATGATCATAGAATGTTGAACTTGACATATTAAATAGAGTGGCTCAAAGCATTTGTCTTTAACTATTTCTTTTTACATTCTATGCGTTAAGCATACCATGCATGCTACTAGACAACCATAAGTAATTGGAATAACTCCCCCAATTATGTATTATTCTCATCTTGATTATCAAATGGAATTCACACTATTTTTAATCATTAGCACTGGACAAAAACTAGGATAGAGATATAGATAGAGATAAATAACAATATACAACAATAACAACATAAACATATATGCAGAG
Organism: Cupressus sempervirens; assembly: GCA_028749045.1. Classification (NCBI taxonomy): domain Eukaryota; kingdom Viridiplantae; phylum Streptophyta; class Pinopsida; order Cupressales; family Cupressaceae; genus Cupressus; species Cupressus sempervirens. The sequence goes on from CM053788.1 coordinate 207,349,010, forward strand.
GAAAAAAGGATAGAGAATATAAAGGAGGAAGAGGAAGAGAGATAAAATAGTAAGATAGAGTGATACCAACATAAGTTGTGAGAGAGAGAGAATTAAATATAAATTTTTTTCTTAGTAAAACAAATAATCAAAATAAAATCATGGTTATAATAAAGAATTAAAATATATTATATTTTAATTAATGGAACTAAGACTTTAATTTTTATATTAAAACTCACATGTTATAAGAAAAAAAAAAATGTATTGAAATATAAAAATATTTTATAAGTAAAACTAATTGTTTAATTTTACACAATTAGAGAAGGTTTACTATTTAATGTTTTGTATTTCCAAAATTTTCATAAAATAAAGTAATTTTTAATTATGAATAATATCTATATAATTTAATATGTACATTTGAAAATAATAAATAGATGTAATACATATAAATTTGATGTTGATGAATAAATATGATGTAATAAATAAGAAATAAAATATAACTATTTAATTTTAATACATAGTTTATATAAACGTAACAATAATTTATATATCTTTTAGAATTGAATTTTTTCTATTTTGTGGTTATTTCTTTAGTATGTTTTTTGATATAAAATATAATTATTAATTTAATATTAAAATATATATTTAAGTTTTAAATGTATTTAAACTAAATGATAAATTGTTTAAATAAAAAATACTAATAATAATAAATAATATAATTTAAAAATTGTAACACTTATCAATTATACATATTACAAACACTATTATAAAATATAATTAAAAAATAATATTATTTAATTTATTTTTATAAAAGTAAAATAATAGTAATAATTTAACTACTTTTATTAAAAAAATAAAGTTAAAAAAAAATTAGAAATTCAAATACAAAGATATAACATATTGAAATTAAATTAAAAAGACATATACATATATATATATATATATATATATATATATATATATATATATATATATATATATATATATATATATATATATATATATATATATATATATATATATATATATATATATATATATATATATATATATATATATATAATTTGAAGTTACGCATTACATGAAGTTTTAGGAACAAGTTATATCAAATAGTAAAAAATAAACATCAATGTAAAACTAATAATAAATATATTTAAAATAAGAAATAAAAAATATTTACTAGATTGTGATTATTAATATTGATTAGACATGTTGTGTGAGGTGGAAGATAAAATGATTGAAAAAATAAAATCTTATCAATTTGTCACAAATGTGGAAAAGATGAAGTTATAATTAATACATTCATTAATGGAGGCTTTAAAAAATTTGGTAAATAAGGAAACATTGGCATCATAAGCTTTCACGTGTAAGATTAAAAACATGTGAAGTCTTGCCAAAGGATTAGCTTTTAAAAGGCATCAGCTTACAATAGTAAGGCATCCAAGTAGTGTGGTATCAAAGCTACTAAAGGAGAGAGATGGAAGACTGAGGTCTATCATGCCTATACCACTAGATGATCTCTTTGCAAATGCTTTGCTCAGGTCTCCTCTTTGACGCGTCAAAGCACATTATTAGTCCTATAAGAAAGTTGGGTTGACATATAGTCCTCGAAGATGTAGGACACTTGTGATCGTCACACCTTTGCCAATACTTTTTATTGTGCATATTACCATCATATTTTCTAACAAACACAAATTAAATCTAGAGTTCATGCTCGCTACAGAAAAAATCACATAAAGTTGAAATGGTTAAACATTTTATCTAATGAAACCCTTAAAAATATACTGGGATTTAAGATGGAAATCTACGAGATAGTTGGGATTGGATGCAGTCCCATGGAAAGGGTTGCTGTTGTGAACTTCCATTATGAGTGCACCCATCAATCCTCTGAAACAAGAAATAGAACAAGGAAGATTTTTTTTCTTAAAGCTACAAACAACCTTTCTTTATGATGAAAATTGTAGTCAAGTTGGTGGGATTCTTAAAGTATTTGTTTGACACCTTTTTGCTACCAAAACTAGTGTCCATGGATTTGTTATGTGCTTCAGTAGCTTTCATAGATGATATGGGATACTATCTCTGTTGACTATTGTAAGACCTGTTTACTTACTTTTAGGATTAATGTAATCTTGTTTAAGGTATTTTGTTTTGTTATGCATGAAATGTGTGGTCTGGAACTTGAATTCGCGGACCAATTTTTGGATACAGTAACATGCTTTTAACCTAAATTATATGGATATTTTGAGGAAAGGATCTTTTAGTCTCTGCAAAACATCTATACGAGTTAAAATAGATCATTAAACGTAGGCAGTATTTAGATTATGACGAGGTGTATTGCATCGACTCATGTAGTTACCAAGGAAGTAGAGGGGCAGTTCAGATGTGACCTAATAAGTCCTAGTCCTAGTCGAAAGCTGCCTTATTTTTCTTAGCAGATGGTGCCAACAAGAATTTAGAGTGATTTTCATTGAAATTTCCCTGTCATAATTGATATCTATATTCTTCCCTGACTATCATTTAGGTTTCTTAAGAATTGGAAAAACAATCAGATGACGAATCTTCGTGCATATTCCATCATTGGATCAAGAATCCCACGAACTTGACTACAATTTTCATCATAAAGAAAGGTTGTTTGTAGCTTTAAGAAAAAAAATCTTCCTTGTTTTGTTTCCTGTTTCAGAGGATTGATGGGTGCACTCATAATGGAAGTTCACAGCAGCAACCCTTTCCATGGGACCGCATCCAATCCCAACTATCTCGTAGATTTCCATCTTAAATCCCAGTATATTTTTAAGGGTTTCATTGGATAAAATGTTTAACCATTTCAACTTTATGCGATTTTTTCTGTAGCAAGCATGAACTCTAGATTTAATTTGTGTCTGTTAGAAAAGATGATGGTAATATGCACAATAAAAAGTATTGGCAAAGGTGTGACAATCACAATTGTCCTACATCTTCGAGGACTATATGTCAACCCAACTTTCTTATAGGACTAATAATGTGCTTTGACGCGTCAAAGAGGAGACCTGAGCAAAGCATTTGCAAAGAGATCATCTAGTGGTGTAGGCATGACAGACCTCAGTCTTCCATCTCTCTCCTTTAGTAGCTTTGATACCACACTACTTGGATGCCTTACTATTGTAAGCTGATGCCTTTTAAAAGCTAATCCTTTGGCAAGACTTCACACGATTTTAATCTTACACGCGAAAGCTTATGATGCCAATGTTTCCTTATTTACCAAATTTTTTAAAGCCTCCATGATTGTGACTCATTAGCTATGTAAGTTTTGCATTTTCATCATCTATAGCTCTCTGCATTTCCATCATATATATAACTACATTATATATGACAAATCATCTTCTCTCGTATGTTCTATTTCCAGCCTCCAGCTAGCTGCACTTTTTAAAACTAAAAAGTGTAGTATTGTGGCTACTTTACTGAACCAACTATTTTGGTTAGTACAAAATTGAGATACCAAAAAAGTTCTTTTTCTTAATGATTTCAACACTATTTATTCTCTTCATACATTCTTTGTTGTGATGCGTTTTAACACCAGAATGCAAATGCTTGTATCTTTAGCATTTTCTTCATGTCCCTCATTATGTCCTTTGGCATTATTGGTAAGAATTATGTTCGTTCTTCTTCCTAACTTTAGCCATAACTTGTGTGACAAAGTTATTTGCAACTATCTCTACTACAATTCCTACATATACCCTTTATCAAACAATTACTTAGCAGGCGAGAGCCCTATTATAGGTGTGAGAAGAGGGAAATCTGATTTGGGTTTCATGCAAAAAAATTGAAGCTGCAGAAGACTAATTTTACGGCACATCAATTTGATAAAAGCTCGCAGGCAAAGATAGGAGCATAAGTAGGTGCAGTTCCTATTGGTGATTCAGCAGATCCCCCTACTATTTTATGGGCATTCATTGCCCTGGTGAATAGTAGGGCCTCTGGCTGCCCAGCTGGCCCATATCAACACTTCACCCAATAAACATAATAGACATGCAGTCTTGTTGGTGTACATTCCATAGCTACCCTTGTTTATAAATCTTAAAAATTGACATGGGAAAATCGTTAACTGGTCTTTGGGTTCAAACAAATGGGCTCAAACCAATATCTCAAACCCCAAAATAAACACAGACGATATTGAATTCAACCAAACACAAAATATTTTTAGGTAAACATTCATTGCACAAAGAAAAAATGGAAAAATAAATATTGAATACATACATTAAAAATGACCTGAGTTGTCTGAAAGCTGAAATTTGAGGAGACCAGAAGTATCTGCGAATCTTGCTCGTTAAATTTTAGGCGTTCTAGACAAACATCACTAGAAACAGTTAAAAAATTGTAAAAAACACTCAGTGGAAGAAGAACTCGTTTTTAGAGAAGCTCATGGCAGGAAATCTCACCACTGCCCACAGAAATAGCAAATCCAACACGACCGTTTGCACAGAAGCCAGTCGAATCCTATGAAGATTTTCAACCACCAAAAGACAAATTTTCTTGCTTTCTCTGAGTGCACAGAAATGCACAAAATCAACTAACCACAAAAACAGAGATTTTCGAAACTGTGAAAGATCGAGATAAAGGCTCAAGGTGTCGGTGGAAGATAAAGATAAGGGTGAGCATTTAATTAAATTTGAACAGCTAACATTAATGCAGAATTCAAATCGGGACAAGTGTGCAGTGGATATGTTGGGCGCAATTTATTGTCACAATTTTCGCTCGATTTTGGTTTGGATTTTTTTTTTCTCCTTGCCTAAATTAAGTACAACCAATCAATCGTCAGATAAACAATATTAATAAATACCTGAAAAATGCTTACTGAAAATAAATATTACAATAACTCTAAGAAATGAAATAATAAATTTATGCTATTGGTCAAATTAAGAAAACTAATAGCACCTCCGTGAATGTGTTAGTATTCCTGCCCATAGGCAGGTACTAATAACCTTCACATTCGTTTTGAGCTACTTTGGAAGATAATAGCAACCTAGAAAATGAAGCTCTCTAGTTTCCTAAAACTCCCTAGATATTTTATCGAATTTTGTTCATGTTTGCATATCTCTTGCTTCTACTTTTCTTTAGGGACTGGAGCTGTACGTAGCCCTTCATATTGAATTGCATGCGCCAAATTATTCCGAAGAGATCAATTTCGTACCTCCAAATAAATCATAACATGCAATTCTGACCCCACGGTAAAATTGACCTCAACATAATATAACAAACAACGGTTCAGTTCGTCCCCAGAGCGTCGAAGTTACAGGGAGAAAGCGAAGCGTTGAAACCTAGCGAACACGGTGGCCAATAGAGAGCTACTCTGGCCTACAAACTCCGATTCAGCAAGGCCAGGAACCGGATCAACCGCGAAACTCAATTTCACGGCACATGATCCATCTACCTTCTGCGTTACCTGAAATGTGGCTTCATAACCTTTCAAATCCTCGATGTTGATATCGACGATGGCGTAAGTGTAGGAATGGTTAATACAGTCCATGTAAATGAGCCTTTCCTTGATCCTCAAAATTCCATCGCCGGAGGGCTTGGAAGGCTTGGACGGCAGGGAGTCGATGCAGGGGTGAATAATATAGGTGGTTCGTTGCTTGTAAAATATAAAAAAGTAATTTTTTTCATGAATTTAAAAACATGCACTTGCAATTTCGCACACGTGCTTGCAGCGGCCCCTCCATTGCCATTTCTACAGAACCCTGGCATTTGATGCATTTTATTCATCAGAGAGTGGCAGGAGAAAACCCTAGGTGCCAATTTTAGGGTTTCGAAGGCCTGGACGGCAGGGAGTCGACGCAGAGGTGCATATGTTAGGTGAGTTTGTTGTTTGTGAAATATTAAAATATACAGAAGTTTTATTGTCTTTAACAATTCTAAAATATGAATCTTGCAAGTTGCCATGATTTTCTTTAACAATTTAAAACTATTTCACTCGGGCAAGAAGATTGAAACATTCAAAGGGGTGTATAAGCAAAGAAAACAGCTATAAAAAAGCCCATGAGAAAATCAAATAAAGAATCATGGAGATTACGCGCCCAAATAGAAGGAGTACATGGGGTGTATAAAACGAAGCGCCAAGTATGAGGGTGACAGAGAATAAGAGCAGGGCACGAGGAACGACTTTTTGAGGGTGGACTATGCTAGATTTCCAATATAAAAATGGTCATTTATAAATAGAAGGTAGATATTTGCTTGATGATTCAAAATGCGTGAATGTGGTGATTTTTAAATAAATAATATTTATGCAAAGATAGGGATATAAGGCTATGTGAAATTGAGATTTGAAAATTTAAACGGGGATTTTTTTAATTAGTCTTTTCCAGTGGTATGGATGTTAAAGTATAAAGTTGCATTGTATTTCTTTTTTTGAGGTAAGGGGGAACATTTGGGTATGGTAATTTTAATTCTTTTAAGTAGCAGCAGCATTATATATTACATTGGTTCATTTAAATATATGTTTGAATAGATTTTTGTAACATAAATAAAGAGAATGGGATCTAATGAAATGTCATGTGACATTTTAATAGACATTATTTATCTAGCTCAAACAATTATTATTGCTGAGAATTCAATTCAAATTCACCCTTATCCTATGTCAAACTGAGATCTTTCAAATTGGAATTGGACATTACCAAAGCACGAAGGACAAAATATTTTGGTTACCACAACATTGGTTGACATGAATACAAAATGTAGAAGTATATAGATGATACATTAATTTGTCGATACTTTTAGAAGCTGTACAAAAGCTTACAAAATAATCCTCAAAATTCTTTGCATACTTATAGCCTATGTCAAATGGAGGGCTTTTTGAATAGCTTATGGACAACTATGAAGCATAAATTATAGAAGAATTTTATTGTGTTTTTGGTACAACTAAAGTGGACAACATGCATATACAAAAAGAGAAGCACATGAAATGGACGAAGCATATTCATTGTCACATTTGAAATAGTCTATAAAATCTTACAAGACGATCGTTAAACTATCTGTGTTTCACTTACACACAGTAATACATACATAGATACATATACACACACACATACATGTATGTGTGCATGTATATGAATGTATATATGTATGTGTAAGACCCTGCTTCACATATAGCTAATACAACCCTAGCTTGTTCATTCTTTTCATGAGTAGATGGTTAGATATATTGAGGGATTATAAATGTGATGATTATATGACAATATTCTTGGTATTGCATAGTAAACTTGATGAAAATTGGATATAAATTAATCTTACTTGTCATTGTGGTCTATTCTTGTGGACATGTTGCTTTTCTGCAGAAGGAAATGAGGTGTACAGGAGAAGGGCCAAAAATCTTTTCCAATCAATTCCCTATTTGAGAATTTAGAATTTCAGCCATTAATTTAGGGTTTATTATATGAGATTTATCATCATGTGTCTTAAATGAGTGTTTTTGAGTCAGTGTTATGTTTTAATTACAAAAATAGACTCCTAGGGCCTATAATCTTGAGGTAGGGACTAATTGGGTATGAACTGAAGTCCATAGGATGTGATTTAACCCTCCTATAAATTCTTCATTAACAAAAGTGACGAATTTATATAACTCATTTATGAATGAAGGCCTTGGGGATGGGGTGTCAAAGTGCTTGTCTATGAGAGGAGGGTATGTTGACACATGTCACCATCCCCATCCTAGGATGGGATTTGGAACTTCCAATATCTGGTTGTAAAAGGGTTGGGTTGGGTGTTGCCCACTGCTCCATTTTGGAGAGCTCTTGTAGGATTTGACAATGAGCCCTTGCATGTAATGGTGGAGGCCAATAATGCATGGATACGGAGAGTCTTCTTTACACCCTATCATAGAACACAATTTTTCTACCGAGAGATAAACTTTGTAATTCTCAAACAAGTTAAACTTTGATAAGCATAAAAAAACTGAAAGAATGATAAGTGAGTGAATCACACAATGAGACTAATGCATAAGCAATTCTTGAAAACCAAGGATGGGAAAAACAATGGTGAGAATTGCTACCAGGATCTTGATCCTAATCCAGCCTCACAAAGAATCTTGATTAGAATATTTAAGGGCACCAACCCTAAGGGGTCACCAAACCCCTACTTTAAGAGCACCAGCTTTTTCAAATACAAGCACCCACATTTTGAGAGACATCATTTATCTAGCTCAAGCAATTATTATTGCTCAGAATTCAATTCAAATTCACCCTTATCTTGTTTCAAACTGAGATCTTTGAAATAGGGGTTGGACATGTACCAAAGCACGAAGGACAAAATATTTTCGTTAGAATTCTTAGCTAATGCATAAGCGATTCTTAGATAAATGATGAGAATTGCTGCCAGGATCTTGATCCTAATCCAGTCTCACAGAGAATCTTGAGTGCAATATTTAAGGGCACCAACCCTAAGGGGTCACCAAACCCCTACTTTAAGAGTACCAGCTTTTTCAAATACAAGCACCCTCTCAACACAATTACAAATCCCAACTGATTTTAACCACAGAAGTTGTACGCTTTACAATATCAGAGATATGTTAACAAATAATTTCAATCTGAATATTGCCAATCTCCAAATATTATGTGCAGTATTGTTTCTTTTGACAATATAAACCTGCAAGTAATCTTCTGCAAACTAAATGCTGTCAACTGAATCAGGAATGTGTAAACAAAAGTTGTATTCTTCTAAATGTTATCAGCACTTTTCAAGATTTTTCCTAAACAAACAGAGAATGGACTTTAGAAAATAATTTTAAATTGTTATAGGTGATCATGGCATAGGTCTCTTTGAACGCTTCTGTCACAGTCAAATCTTCACTAAAAATTCTTCACACTACTAATCACATTATGAGCATAGGTATCTACAAAAACTTCTCTCAGAAAAATAATACACATTTTTATCAATCACACATGTATTAGTAATTTATTCACAGCATACAGTCCTTCACTTTCGATCACATCTTCCAATAATTAAATCCATTTGAAACTTCTTTGTTGAACTAATATTTGTAATATCACTCTTCATGTTTGCAATCACACACTCTCATCGAGCTTGTGTATTATATCTAAGTTACCATAATCGTCCTTGCAAGCTCAAAGTTGGAAGTTGATTTGTCCCAAATTCAAGTCAAGTCTGAATTCAATGCAAATTTGTCTGCAGTCTGATAAATTTGATCGACATTCATTTGAAAGGACCTTGGGTGACTTCGTGGTAATTTTCAGTGAATGAGGTAAAAAATATTGAGCTCATATGGAACCCACAGCGAATGATCAATGACTTTGGTTGCTATTGATTTTTCAAACAGTTTTTTAATTTCCAACCCGAAAACGACGTTGTTTGGCTTGTTTTTGTTTTTTAGAAAACATTTTACATTTTACCTTTTTAGAGAACATTTTATCATGTGCCCAAAAACAGTATACTGCTATCATTTTTTCTTTTGCGTCCAGAAACATTATATTGCTACCGTTTTTTCTTGACGACAACGACACAATTTGATCAATATCATGCATCCAAAAGGCAAAAGCGTTTTACTTCTGCTGTTTTCTCGTTAGCCTATAGGAATGACAATCAAGTTACTTGAAACATAGTTGGGTAAAAACGAGGCACGTTTCTCTTTCTTTATAGTTTATGCCTACAAAATAGACCATTTACGATACAGAGGCACATTTGATTCAAAGGTGCACACAGGTATACTTTAAAAGTTTCAACTTATTCCTTTATTCTATAATGTTTAATCTTATGGACAATGATTATTTGAATCTTTCATTATTTAATTTTTATACTCTTTAAGTATTTTAGCTTTTTATGGAATTTCAACTTGATATCATACTGATACACAAAATCAAGAAAGAAATATTAATATGAATCTATTGTAATTTGGTTCCAATCTTCGTAATTTTATGGCTTTTTGTTGTTTTCATTTTTATTTCTTTGTTGTGTATTGTTTGTAGATTCTATCATTCTAATAATGGCTCCAATCGGTTTTGGCGCCAGAAACCCCCACCTCAAAATTGTTAAATGCTCCCCATTATGGAAATATGTGGAAATGGTTTGACCGATGTTGGGTGGAGAAGGTTATGTGTGGATTTACAACCATTGCAAAGAGGAATTTAGCAGCTCTTATAGTAGAGTGAAAGCACATTTGTGCTTTATCCCCCCAAAGGGGATTACATTTCATAACTCTGATTTGAAATCACACTGTGAATAAATACATTCAAGAACAGAAACAAGTAGATGAAGTTGCTAGGAGGGCAAATTCTTCTCATCCATTGCAAAGTGGTAGGCCTTCAAAGAAAGGAAAAATACCATTTATGTCTTCAACTACTAGACCAAATGAACCACTCATAGAGGGCCATCCATTCTTGCGTTCTCCTCAACAACATGTTGCAAGTAAGAGAGCAATGCCACGCTTGGAAACATCTTTTGAAAATGAAGCTAGAGACACTGTCGATCAAGCCATACGAGATGCCTCTATGCAAATGGATTGTCATTTAATGTTGTTTGCTCACCGTTTTGGCAATACATGGCGAGAGCAATTAACGAGGCTCCAAAGGGGTTCAAGGGCCCTAGTTATGAGAAGATACACACCACTATGTTGGATGATGAGGTGGCTCATGTAGAGGTTGCTATGCTGCCCATCAAGGATTCATGGATCAAAACATGTGTGACAATAGTATCGGATGAATGGAAAGATGCGAGAAATCGTCCTTTTGTGAATGTTATTGCAGTGTCCACAAGAGGTGCAATGTTTTTGGAAGTTGTGGATTGTGAAGGAGAGGTGAAGGATGGTCCTTTCAATGGAAACATTCTCATCCAAGCCATTGAGCAAGTTGGCCCTGAAAATGTTGTTCAAATAGTAACCAACAATGCTAAGAATTGTAGGGCTGCCGACTTATTGGTTGAGGAGCAATACACACATTGTTTGGACAGCTTGTGTTGTGCACTCACTCAATCGAATGTTGCAAAAAATTGGCACTAAGTTTGAGTGGATAAAAAATATGTATGAAGAGGCACAAGATATCCAAATGTTTATTACGAACCACCATATGGTACAAGCTAATATTTAGACAATTCTCAAAATTGGAGCTCTTGAAGGTAAGTTTAATTATTTAAAATTTAAACATGTTTTAGAAATCTAGTTGCATTAGTTTAGTAAACTTTCAATGTTTTTAAATTTAAATTTAATTTTATTATTGTTTTGATCTTAAAATAGGTTGTTGAGAGTGTGAGACCCGCTTTGGCTCCAACACTATTGTTTTGAGATGCCTTGTCAAGGTTAAAAAGGCATTTTTAGAATGGTAATCAATGCTAATTGGAGCATATGGAGGCAATCTAATAATGCCAGGGTAGCTGCCATTAAGGTATTGATACTAGATGACTCTTGTTGGGATTATGCTAAGTACTTTTTTAGAAGATATTTAAGCCTATATTGACCATGATCCGATACATTGACATGGATAGGGCTTTGCTTGGGTGAGGTATATGATGACATTGTCTCCATGATTGAGGATATTAAAATATAAAACAGAATAGGGAACTCTAGCCACAACATTGAAATGTGGGATCTCAATAGTAGAAGTAAAAAACACTACCACCCGACCTCGGGAAACCTAAATGGTCCACCCCCACCGCGCTGGGGAGATAGTCTCAAGTCCAAAAAAGATAACAATCCCAAAAGTCAAATCCAACATCTAGGTCAAGGAAAGCCTAAAAGCAATCTATCTCAAAGGTATCAAGACACAAATGACATCTAAACCCAAAGGCAACAATGACATGTAGGAAATCTACCATGTAAGTGGGCAAGTGTCATCGCATGAGTCAACTCTAAGGTTACTTTGGCAGCCTCTGTGGACTTTGCCCCCCTAGTGATTGTATGCAACACTAGTATCCTTTTGTACTGATAAGGCATATTAACGAAGCAAGGTCGCGACCAAGCATCCTCTCTACTCCCATCCTAACCTCTACTAGCACTCGAGGCATGGGCAAGGAAAAAACAATGACTCTTATTAATTCATTTTCCTCTCATTGAATGAAATGTTATCACTTATTAAAATAACCTACAGTGGGTTACCCAGGCAGCCTCTTTAGGGTTCCGACCTCTATTACAAGCCACTTCCCAACATGACATACAAATTACCTACCCTAAGCTTAGTAAAAGCAGGTGTAACAAACAAATTTTCTTAACAAAAAAAGAAAAGAACTAAAATATGCTTTTTGAGTAGAAATAAAAATAATACTTCAACTAACTTCTTAAACATAACATCTTATAATCCATTTCATGAGATATCAACTAAATAATGATTAACTGAAATAACCATTTCCTAATCATTCTTTGTAAACAAGTAAAGTAGATTTCTGCTATTTTACTATAATGTAAGAGGAAACAAATGCACAGTAGGGATATAGAAAGAATATACTAAAAGTTATTGGCGAGTCTATAACTAGTTGCGCAAGCCTCAACTTTCGGGTAAGAGGAGAAGCATTGACTTAGGCTTAACCTCTCAACTGTAGACCATATCCATCCCCACACAATCTTTTGGAAAGAAAGGCCCTCCCTACCTTGGGACCAGGCTTGAGGTACTACTAGTCCAACTACCCGAGCAATACCGGTGTTTAGAATGTCTGCACAGTTATGGACGGATATGTCTGAATAACTGGCACTACCAACATCATATGCTCTTAAGAAGACAAGCATGCCTTTAATGACCTTGGCCAAGGTTTTTGGATGGGTTTAAATACTCGATCACCACCGCTTGACTTGACAATAGGAAACAATATAAATGAACATGCATGAGCTATCATATGATTCCTTTTTAAAAATTATATATATTTGTTATGTCACATCTAATACTGTTTCATGTTATTGTAGATTTCTCTCTCATCTCTTCACCCTCTTCCTTGGCCATATAGCCGGGTGAGTCCTAGGTTTCAGAATAATCCCACTTGTTCTGCTAAACCTCAGCTGGTGTAAGAATATTACATATTTCAGTATGTCATGTCACAGTTTCTATGACATGAAAAATGATCTTAATGGACTTGCAAGGAAAATAGAATTTGATTTGGATATATTTCAATAAAACAGAGATGTATGAACATGTCATGCACATTTGGTCTTGACTCAACATAGAGAGATTATACTTATCGAATATCCATTTGATTTGCAATTCAGAAGTAATGTACGAAATTTTAATGGACACATTCCTTTCTGTTGTAAATTCGAAAACAGTTTAAAAACATATAGCAATATGAAAATGGAAGGCTGACCACATAACCTGGTATGAAAAAAGATGTGAGCCTAGTCTTGATTCTAAGCAGCCGGTTCCTTAGACGTGAGCAATCCAAATGCAAAACTTAGAGTAGATATGAATTACGATTGGTCTGAATTACCTGCAACTAAAGGGTAAAAGAAGGAAATGACATAAGAGAGGAAAGATAAAATTGTGGGAAAGAATAATGTCTCTGGCCTTTCCTGACTTCCATAAATAAGGAGGCATTCTAAAATATCAAAGGCTTCTAAGAAGTTGTAACTCTTGAACGGTTAAAAGATTTGTCTACTTGAATCACTGATATCATATGCCAAGTGTACATTTTGGCCTCTTATAAGGAAATAAATAAATATGGAAAAGAACTTGAAGGTTATAAATCAAAAGGATAATTTATAAGCATATTTATTTACTTGCACGTAAATATATTTTTATCAAGATGACACCATATTAAATGTTTATCTAAGGTCATACCTTTTAAATATGTATATCTAAATATATGTTTCATCTGGAAGATTATTTTATCTTCTTGTACATGCATTTAAATGTACGTATTAAATAGATAAAATCTTGTATAAAAATAATACTATGGTGTCACCTTTATTTTTATATCTATGTGCACGTACATAAATATTTATTATAATGAAGTGATAGAAATGTCAATCACAATCTAATAAAGGTATGTACTTTAATTAAGTTAAGATCATTAATGTTTTTAATATTTATTTAATAGTTCATGCGTGTCCAATGATTGTATCTTGCTATGCAAGTCGCTAGGTCCTTACCAAGATAGTTAGAGGTCATACCTTTCGATCAAATAAATGAACCAAGGTAGTACCCCATTCCGTAGGTCCCATTAAACAATGCTTCTCCCCTTTGTCTGCTCCTACAATCACCCATGTAACAATTTTCCACAGTATTACCAAGTTTAATGATAAATCCATAATAACATTTAACATTGATATTTAGCAAGGAATTTAGTTAATAACCATAATTCCGAAATCAAGCAATTGCTAACTACTATCATCATCATATGACAAATAACGGATAACGACCATCATCATTAAAAGTTAAACAATTCATAGGGTACAACGGTTATATTTAACTACCTTTTTCACATGAATAGGAAAGAAAAACCCATTCAACTCATCGGCTATAATAATTTAAATTAGGTCAAAATATAGGATGTAACAAAAGGTCTCATACGGCCATAAACCACACATTAGTTCTTAAACAAGCAACTGGAAAGTACTTAAATATATCAAAATCACAAATTTTACCAATACAATCATCCTAACAGGACTGATCCAAAATCAAGTACACATATACAAAACATGATATCACATGACATCACCAAAAACAATAACTCCTGGCCTCTTGTAGACATCTCGAAATTGGTCAACACTCTAAGTCAACCCCAAACTCAATACCCAAGAAAACATACAATTGGCAATGTAGTTTAATAGTTTTGTTTGGTTTTGAAAACATACAGTTTGATAAAACAGTAAGGTTCAAGTTTACATTTCTTTGTAAGTTTTCAATTTGATAAAGTTTTACAAATTTCCCATATAATTGGAACCCATTTAACAATTCAATGATTATTTACTTAGATCAACATTAGATTTAAAATAAATAGTTCAATTATAATTTGGATGGTTTAAAACATAAAACCATCGCCAAACCCGTAATTAAATAACTATCATTAATTACCATAGTCATTAAATAATAATATAATAAAAGAAATGATCTAAATTCATGAAATAATATCTAATATTCATTTAATTAATTAAATATAATTTAAAACATTATTAATCACATTAAAAAAACATAACAATTTAAATCTATATTAAAATATATTTATTAATTATTAAAATCTTAACACGATAAAAAAAACTATTAAAAAAAAAATTAAATGTGTTTAAAGGCCCGTCGGCCTGCACATTACTGCCGTAGCAGTCTCCTGCAACCACATCAGTCTACTGTGATCGCAGCAAAATACTGGTGCATTAGCAGTAGTACTCGCTGCCGCCGCAACAATTTTTGCTGCCGATGGGAGAGAAGAGTAGGGGAGGAGGGGTGTGGTGGCCCACTTCCTAGTCACGATTTAATATTTTAATTTTTTTTTTGTGTTTATCAAAACAAACAAAGTCACTCCCCTTCATTCAATTTAAATTTTATTTTGTTTTTCTCTAAAATATGTGATAAAATTGTCACAGTAAAAACATTTACTGTGGTAATTTTATTAACGTATAAATTTTTAAAAAGGATTTCCCTAAATACTCTGATAGGAGAAATACTAATAATTTAATCAAATCTGTATGAATAATCTTGATATTTCTTCCAAACCCCATTCGTATCAAAATACGGTTTTCTTAAAGTTTTACAACGAGGGCTTCCAATTATCAATTCATATACAGATAATCTCAAAACGAAGAATCATGAAATTTACAAGGGTTTCAACCCAAATTAAAACTCTGAAAACAGATTCATCTAGACATAGAAGACAAAAATTCGAAGAATAGAAAACTACTGTACAACTAAACCCACAAAATCCTACCTGGATCTGATGCTACAACGACAAATGCACGGATTACGCAAGTAATCCCTGTTCTTTTGAAAACCTTCTTGAAAATTGCTCCTCCCAAAACCCGATTATTGAGAAATGAACTCTAAATCTCTAATAAAGAGTTTTTCCCCAATTTAGGGCTTTGATTGTGCAATCACGCAAAAACCCTTTTCCTTTATTGTTTTATTATATTTTAATTTTTCATGTGCAACCTTTTTGAAATTTTAATTAAAATATCTTTGTTAAATCAATTCCTTTCTTTCTTTAATTAATTCTTGAGACATTTATGTTAAAATATTTATTAATTTAAATAATAGTAATATTTAGAGTTTATAATAAACATGAAACTCCTAAATATGTTATTATTAAATTAAATAAATATGATTACACCAAAATTATAACTTTAGCTATATCTTTAAATTTAATTCTTTTATTTAATTAATTTCTTAATTAATTAAATATAATTAAATATTAAATTTTCTTTATAAAATTTTCATTAAATTAATCCATTAAATACTCTTTTAATTTGATTTAATTATAACAGAAAATCATCACAGACCCACAAGAGTAAATATGAAAACCCATAATAAAGTACAAAATATTAATAAAGCCCAAGGGTCAAAATCACGAATTTATGTCACTTGATGAATTCAGAAGGGTAGACAACTTAGATAATTGTCCTACTTTCTAGGACAATTGGCTTAAGGTTAGGATTTGGACTCAAGAATATCTCCCCTCGTTTACCATTGAGATAATGCGATAGGGTACGCTCATCTTGGCAATTTAGGGAAGTCGATATCTGGTACTTGCAATATGCATAAAATCCACACATTTACATACACATATAATCTAAACTAAACAAGCAATGGCAAGAAGTGGTGTATCGTGTAGATCTTGACTAGCAGGTGACTACGACTCCCTCAACCACATCGGAAACGTCATACATTAAGTAAGACATATAGGTACACCATACACATGCAAGTGTGGGGTAAGTATCCATAGAAAACGCATATAAATAATCCATCTAACTAACATTATGAAATAACTGAAATCATTGTATTCAATTCTCATCATCAAAGAATAATCATGCATACATGAAATAACTAGTACCAAAGTAATCTCATCATATAATCAACTGAGTATGAAACAATATCCAACAATTTGGAAATCAAACACCTCTAGTCATCAAACATAATCATAAAGCTTGTCTAAAAGAGTTAGGCAATAATAATTGAAAAGTAAACTAGGGGTGGGCACTACACATTGTCTCCATGATTGAGGATATTAGAAATATTATAAATGAGAGAGAGGAAGATCTCGATGAAAAGTTCTTCAAGGAGCTACAAGTAATCATGGTAGAGAGATGGAACAAAATGACTACCCTTTTGCATCTATTTGCCTTTGCATTGAGCTCGAGGTTTTATAGCTAGTTGGTCCTTCAAGGGGAATACCATTAGAGTTGCCCCATATAGAAATCCTGAAGTTGCTCAATGGTACAAGGCAGCTCTTCGAAGACTCTTTCTTCAGCACCTATGACCTGTAGTGTGGTCTAAATTTATGAGTTTTGTAGGCACCGATGTTTGTGGTCTTGAAGCTTTTGAAGACGAGAACAATTAACATTATCAGATTTCCACAATCCATTTGTAAAATAAATTGTTTTCTGGATTCGATTGTGTGTGTTTTTTATCATCAATGTTTCCGATCATGCTACATGATCCATCATCAGGATGAGAAAGTGTAGGATAGTAAAGATATCATTGCCAATGTGCATAAAAAGTGGTACTTCCATGGACAAATTTACCAACACTCGCAATCCATTGCCATCAAAATTTTATTAGAGGTAAGTTCTTTAATCTTGACAATCTAATTTCTAATTTCTCATTAATAAATATTCAAAACTCTTCACTCTATAATTTCAAATCTGCAAATCTTGATAGGTTGCTAGTTCACCATCATTTGAGAGGAATTGGAGCACATACTCTTTCATCTACTCAATAAAAGTCAATCGTCTAAACTCTAAGAAGGCAGATAACTTGGTCTTTGTGTATTCAAACCAAAGTAACAAGAATTGGAATCGGATCGGAATCGGCAAGGCCGAATCGAATCGTGAATCGGCAATGAATCGGTAATGAATCGGCGATGAATCGGCAAATTTGAAAAAACCCTTTAAATTTAAAGATTTTAACAATTTAAAACTTATTTCATGCACCCTTTATTGAATATAACTTAAACACACTATAACATCATCAAATAGAAGTTAAAACTTAACATACATAAACATGGAACATAAAATCCATCACATATGTAACTATGTTATCTAAAATGTAAATTGTAGGCTAGCTGAAGTAAATAGAAATCAAATGATCACAATGATTTAAATCATAGAATGTATGTAAGATGATCCATAAGACATCAAATCATAAATGTATGTAAGAATCTAAGATGAAGATCCATGAAAGTTTGAAACATATGTCTATCAATGATTCAGTATCAATATCTGTAAACAAAATATAAAAACAAGGCTCCAGCTCAAGCCTCAGACTCATAGTCATCATCATCATCCTCAACATCATCCTGAAGCTCGGCTGCAGCCTCAGCCTCAACCTCTGAGCATCCAGTCTGCCTAGTAGCAAGGCGTCTAATGTAGGTCCTAGAGGACTGCCGAGCTATATCTCCCGCATGTAAGATGGGCTCATGAACGTCGCTAGGGCCTGTGCCTGTGCGTGCACGTGTGCGTCTACCAATGCCTGAAGAACGTGCTCTAACTGCCTCAGCCTCTATATCCACCTGGTCAACCCACACACGGTCTTCCTCAGTGAAGACTGGATCCACAACCTCTGTGAGCCACTCTGATTCTGGATCAATCTCCTCTAGAATGATCGGAGAGGAGTCAGTGCCCAAAATCTGTCTGATCCTAAGACGGAGGTTGTAATGAACAAAGACAATATCATTCAACTTCTGCACTGTCAACTTGTTTCTCCTCTTCGAATGGATGTGCTCGAACATGGACCAACTGCGCTCACATCCAGAAGCGCTGCTTGGCTGACTCAGAATACGAATGGCAATTTTTTGAAGTTTTGGGGTTGTGGCCCCAAACATTTGCCACCATCTATCTGCAATAAGGGAAAAATTGAAAATAGAAACAATTAGTCTCATTTACAAATTACAAGTTAACTCTAAAATTACATAATCAACTTTAAGATTAGAATCTAGATTCATGAACATTGAATATATTATTTAATTTTTACCTGGCTGTAGTGTTGTCTGAGCATTTATGGCCATCCTGCTAGAGAAAAGTGGCCCCTCTTTATTGTTGAACTGGTCTAGCTCAACAATCGCAACAGCGCTATCTTCATCGCTACTCAACCTCTGAATCACTGTGTATAAGCCAGTGAGAACCTCTGCATCCGCCTTGAACTCAGGACGGAAACGATATGCCGGATTCAGAAAGTAAGCTGCTGCATGGATGGGTCGATGGAGCTAATTCTGCCATCTCCTATCGATGATGTCCCAAATAGGGCCATACCTCTCCTGCACTCCTGCATATTGGGCTCTGATGGCCTCCTTGGCCCTATCCATGCCCTCATAAATGTAGCCCATAGAGGGCTTCTCCCCATCAGCAGTTCGTAGCAAAGCTACAAGGGGCTCAGTGACCTACATATAAAGTAAAACAAAAAACTTGAGTCAAAACTTAAATATAAAATAATATAACTTAAAGTAAAAGTAAAATACTAAATGTTAAATTGCAATAAATTTACCTGCAGGATTTCTCTAGCGGGTTTCCAAAAACCATCCTCATCAAATATGCAATCCGCCACATCTATCCCTACAATGGTCGTAGCATAGGAAGAGGAAATCCACTCCCGCCCAACAAACATGCTCCTCAATTCATCCCTTGATGTCAACAAGGACTGCAAGGTGATGAAATTCGAGGCAAACCTCGTGATACCTGGGCGAGCTAACTCTTTGCCTTCTGTGTACTTCCTCATTGTGCTAAGGACAAATGAATGATTATAAATGAATTTGCATATGTTTTTTGCCCTTTCCACACATGACTTGACAAACTCAAGTTTGCCAATTTCCTCCAACATGAGGTCAATGCAATGTGCCGCACAAGGGGACCAAAATATGGTGGGGTGCCTCTCCATCAAAAGTTTACCTACAACAATTTTAAGTCAATTAGAATTTCAAATTTCAAAATTCAAATAAATTTATTTTCAAAACTTGAAAAGTTAAAAGTTTACCTGTAGCAACATAACTTGCTGCATTATCCGTCACCACCTGGATCACATTTTGTTCTCCCACCTCTGCTATGACTTCCTCAATAGCCTCACATAAGTATGTAGCATTTTTTACATGTGCGGAAGCATCAATGGATTTGATGAACATGGTATATCCTACAAGTAACAAAACAACGAATTAGAATATTAAAATTAAATGGATCATCAACAAATTAGCATTCAACAAATCAAAATTTACAATTATGTATGTAGGAAAGTAGAATGATCAATTACCTCCACAGGATACAAGAAAATTGAGGAGTGTTCTATTCCTCCTATCTGTCCAACCATCAGTCATGATGGTGCAACCCTTTGCAATCCACTCCTTTCGGTTCTCCTCGAGCTCAGCCCTCATGTCCTCTACCATCTCATCCAAGAGGTATCTGCTCAACTCAGCCTCAGTTGAGGCTTTAAACCCCGGACCACAAATAGCAACCGCGTCTATCATGTTCTGCCAATAAGGAGCCTTGTCACAAATAAAAATTTAGATGTCAAAGACTCAAATTATAAAACAAGTAAATATAATTAAAGTTTTACTTTTACTTTTAATTTTAACTTTAAAGAAAACAACGAAAAAAGAATCAATTACCTGGCTGCAATAAATGGAATGTTGCAAAAGTACCAAAATTTGCATATCTCCTTTTTGGCAGCATCATGAATTTCCTTGTTCAAACCCATGCCCTCAAGCGTGGGTTGGGAACCAGGAGTAGTGCAGGGCACAAAGTAACTATCCATTCTGTTTTTCCGCACTCTAGGCTGCAATAGGTTGGTGTGGGACTCTCTCTCAGTATGTGACCGACTAGCACTAGCACGAGCAGAAGAACTAGGATAAAAAGGAGGCCTAGAAGAACCCTCTCCAACACAACCTACAGATGCAGAAGCTGATGCAGATGCAGATGTGGATGCGGCTGCAGATGCGGATGCGGGAACATGGGAGCCAATACCCCTTAACCCTTCAAGTTGCATTTTCCTATTGGCTTTGTCTTTTTCAATTTTTTCTAATGCCATTAAGCAAGTGCGTTTTGCCTTAGGAGTTTGGTTAGTGCAAATTGTAACATCGTGTCCAGGTATAGCAGCAATGTGGTATTTCAATCTATAAATACCCCCAGAAGTTATTTTTTCTTTACAAAAAATACATTTTGTTTGATATTTGGTTCTTCCAGGAAACTCTTCGTTATATTTCCAACATTCATCTTTTCTACCCATTGCGAATTTGCAAAAAATGAAAGCAAAGGCTGCTGCAATAAAAATTTATATGTAAAATATCAAAGTTTGAAGCTAATAAAAGCTACAAAACAACAAACCCTAGTTTGCAACTTAGTAAAAATAAAGAACATTCAAGATCTAAACTAAAAATCTTGAAAACTATAAAAATTTAACAAAAAATGCATAATACACTAACATGCAAAAAAAAAAAGAGCACTTACCTCTTGCAAATGAGTTGAGGAGTGTTGAGATTGGCTCCCTAATGCTCCCAATGCAATTGATGGCCTCCCCAAATGGATTGCTGATCTCTTTTGTGCTCTTTCTTCTTGCCGGTTAGAAACCTATGGCTTTTCTTTTCTCTTCTTCTCTCTCACTTTTCCTCTCTTCTACTCATGTTAAATAAATAGAAGGCCCTTTAGGGTTATAACAAAGAGAAATGGTCAAAAACAAAGTAAAAAAACCAAGCAATTTTTTAAAATTTTACAACTCTATACTTTATTGGCCGCGGGCAATTCCTGCCGGATTTTCCAGGCGATTCATGCGATTTTTTGCCTGAATCGCCTGAATCGGCGATTCAGGCGATTCACTTGAAGAAATCGGCAATGGCGATTTCCGACTCCAAAAAAATCGCCATTGCTGAATCTAATTGCCGAATTGCCGATTCAGGCAATTTTATGGCGATTCTCGTTACTCTGATTCAAACTCGAGGCTCACAACTCACAAAGAGAATACTTACAAAAAGGGAAGGCAAAACATTGGGATGTTGAATCAAAGTATGTAGAGTTGGAAGCCCACTTTGATGTAGTTGCAATTGATAACGGTGATCGTGAGATACTTAGTGATGATGAAGCTGATCCTAATGCTGCGCCTAAGACTATTGACTTCAGTGGCACTAATTGTGCTTCTAATCTGCAACTGCATAATGATGATGATTTTTGATGATATTTGATCACATGACTGATTAGTAATGTTGACATTACTGTTTTTGAACTGAAACATTGATATGGTGGTGTATTTTACATTTTGTTATGTCATTTGAACTAAATCGTTAATATATGTGGTGGTGTAGTTTGCTAAGTTGCTTCAATATTATCATAGTGGTGTATGAACTTATTTCCTGCAGCATATTTTTACGTATATATATATTATTAAAAAAAAAAAATCTTGTACGAATGAACCCAAGATGAACCCGAACCTAGGCCCCCAAAAACTGAGTGAATGTCGGATCCGAATCTTGAGCCTGCATCTGAACCGACAACTTAGTATTATATCTTTGTTTAACATCTCACTTCTGTACACATTCTTTTCATCGAGCTTCCACACATATTTCAGTGGTCTTCTCACCTTAAATATAAGCTTTATCTTCTATCTGACAGCCAAATGCAGCCAAACAGTTGATATTTTGTATAGGCAAAACTTTAAGTCATTAGTAATTACAAAATCTGATTAGGATATATCTCTGTTTCAACTGTTGAGCCAGATAATATAATATATTCTTTGCAAATTGATAACTAAATGTTCAATCATGATGTTCTGTAGATTGATGATTCTTAAAATGGTATTCTGAAGAAACTCCTTATGTGGCATTCTGAAGATATATTCCTTACTTGAGAAGTAATAAGCTTGCAAACCACATGGTTTGCCATTCTCAACAAAAACTTTGGTTTTCGTAAACGCCCATATAGAGCCTAATACAGATTCACGTGAGTAATCATGACTTCTGCCAAGAATGTCTTCACGCAATGTGAACTCCATCCAATGCTGTAATCTGCTGAATATGTAATGGCCAATCAATAAGAGCTATCAGTAATGGACGGAGAGTACAATACTAATGAAAGTGCTCGCTGTCTGCATTACCAGTTCAAATCCAAGTATAGTGTCTCTTAATTATGAGTACTCAAATTTACCCTAAATTACAATAAAATCAAGTAGATTTCAGGGATAGCTTTTGAAACTTGATAAAGATCCTGCAAACAATTTAGGAAATGCTATAATCATAATTTATAGTTATACATTCTTGCATATTATATAAGATTAATAGATTACTTAAATTAGATTTAAGATGTCTTAATCTTAATCACAGAGGTGACAAGGATGTGATTGGACGAGGTGCCTGAATGATTCCCAACCCCATGCCCAAGAGCAGACATACCACCCCTCTTGGCCTCGTGGTTCTTGCCGTACAAATGTGGTTGCGTGCCTAGTGTGGTGTCCTATCACCATTTTCCTCACCCTTGTCACTTCTACCTTGTCTCCAATGATTTAGCACCTTAATGCATTTGTTTACCATGGTAAGGGCCATGAGGAAATACAACAGGGTGCTCAGAATGTTCCTCTTCCTAAGCCCAGAAGCAGTACCCTTGTCCCCTTTGGCCTCATGAGACCCCTTAGTCCAACATCAGGTGGCATGCTTAGAAGTTAACCTCGTCACCATTCTCCTTCCTGCCACTGCCTCATTTCTAGTATCATGGCTTATTAAAGCAGTTAAATACATATTCTAAGTCACATATTCCATTTGTTCATATAAGTTATATGTAATAAATCAGTAATATATCTTAAAAAAAAAATGAGATACCGGATCCTGATTTTGGTGCGATCTGGATCTGGATACTAACATGATTCTAGAATGGAATCCGGATTCTTTGTGGATCCCTCACTTTATCTTCCTCATGCACACCCTCACTATTGCTGATCCTTCAAGCTTAAAATAGTAGGGCCATCCGCCACCCCTACTGAGTCCCTCCCATCCTTGCTTTAAGTTATTAGCTGCATCTGATGATCAGGAGAAATCCATCGTTCAATCTGCTCCTACAATAATATATTTGAGGGGACCCAGAGTTTTGTTTATGATCCATCCCCGAATCTTGCCGGGATCTAGGTAGAATCTGGACTTCTGGGAAAGGAAAAAGGGGCCCACTTGGCGGGTTCTGATTTAGAGGCCACAATTGTAGAACTTGCCCATGTCTCTGTATATGATCAAGAGGCAACTGTTTCACATGACATGGCAAGTGCCACAGCTGTTTGTTCAAATGAAGTTGAAGATTAACCAAACATTCACCTTGATTCTGATGAAGATGATGGGGAAGAATATGGAATTGGATATTAAGTTCACTGTTTGAATTTGTAAATATGAAACATTGAAATATGGCTTGTGATTTAAATTTCCAGTATGTAATTATCAGACCTTTTCAAAGTATGAATATGATACAATCATTTATTGACAATTATATAATCATTTTAGGAAAATCATGCTACATGTATGGAATCTATGAATGTACATACATACATATTTTCGAAAATGTCTACATATATACCTGTGGAATTGGGATCTGGTCCAATTTTTTTTTTTTTTGGCTGAATCCCTGATTCCAAATCCAAACCTGAACCAGGATCGGTTACTTAGATAAATAACAATAAATGTTATCTCAGAAATATGCCACTACATGCTATAAGTAGTTATATAGAAGCATTAATCATATTTAATTCAGTGATAAGTAGTTGCAATTGTTATGCCATAAATTCATGTTGAGGCAGTCATGCCAGAGATCACAGATAACAAGTATGAATTATATATCTTTTAAACTGATGTCTGTCTCTCTGTGTTCTTCAATTGATCTGTCTGCATTATATAAGTTCCTTCTACCCTTTTATTGAAAGTTGTGCTCATCCTCAATGGTTCATGCCCATTGGTAAAAGAGTGACTTTTAATTGTGTTTTTCCTTCTATTCACTGTATGAATGCTTATTTTATTTCCTTAGGCGGCGGATAATCACACCCCTTCAATTGAGCATTAGTTACTCATGTTAACAACCCTAATTATTTTTTTGTCTTATTTACTAAATAGACCGTATAGTTGCTTTCATTTAATGACAAATATTCTGCTTAGTCATCCAAAACTTTACTGCTGTCACCTAATTGCTGCACCTCACACTTTATCAGACATCTTCATTGACAGAAATTACACATTGTTTATGTATCATCCTGTTTGATTTCATTTATACTCTTTTAAGGTGCAGTTATATATCTGTTTTCATTGCTTTGTTCTCATTACTTCCTTAATTGCTGTTGGTGGGAGTCACTTGAGAAGGTATGGTAAGTGGTGGGATGAAATTGTGAGGTCTTGCCATGATAAGATAATTTGTCCCTTATTCGACTAGTTATCCAATATGGATTATGACTCTTTCAATCCAAGATGGGCTATGCACAGGTATTAACAAACAAGAAAGTCAAGTTTCTGTCATACAAGTACAACTAGACTGCATTTTCTCTCATCATGTATGATTTATTCAACATATTAATCTGTGTAAATCTATTGCTGCATTTCTTTTTTGTACTGTATTTGACATCAATGAAAAATTGTCTAACTCTAACCTATTTGTTTTTGTGTTGTAATACTGGAATAGGTTTGCAAGCTTCATCTCTTATTGATATGAACAAAATCTTAGAAGGGATGTTGTTTGAGTTCTCAGTTTTATATTCAGGTTTATATGAATTTTCATTTTGTAGTGAACGTGTAAATTTTTTAATATGGTATTATCTTTGGTCATTTTGTGGTATATGAAAAGACTCCATGAATATGCTTGTGTTTAAGGCTAGAGCCCACGAGGCTACAAGATACCATTACAGTAGGGTGGAGAGCAAGACTTTCACATTTGATTTAACATGTATTATAATTTTTTAGTATTGATTTTGCGAAAGAGTCCATATTGAAAAAATATTATTTGTGAACTTGACTTTAGATAAAAGATATCCTATTGTAGCTCTTGTTTAAGGGAAAAATAGTCATTTCATCAAGAGATAAGAGCAAAGTCCCCATTTTTATCATTTTATTGTTCATTATTTCTACCAAATTGTGTTTTTGATGAAATCTTGAAAACTATAGCTACCATGAGTTTATTCATTTAGATTTTTACTGTTCTGAAGTGTTGCACAAGGTTTGATTTGTATCTTCTCAAAGAATTAAAAAGGGTTTTATATATAAATAAATCATTTAAAAATTAAAATGCAAACCTAACTTATTTTCTTTCTTTGGTTGTGGTGTATATTGATTAAATAAAAGATTGTAATATGTTTATTATGCAAGTGGTAACATTTGCACGGAAGCTAGAGGAATAATAACCTCAACTACACTCATTTCAATTACTTGAAAGCTAAGTTGCTAAATCGGGACTTTTCTGGTCAATTTTGGGTATGAAACGTACTGGAATCTGATTCTGAAACGAATCTCCTGTGGGTAAACATCTGGGATCTGTGTTTTTAAATGCTGAAATGTTTAGTGATTCTAGTTTGATCTTTTAGGTATCTTTAAAACCTAGACTGCTGATTAGTGAACTTTGAACTTATCGGTCATGAGATTCTGGCTTGATCTTTTCGATAGAGAAACCTGAATTTAAATTAGAATGATATGTTTCAAAACTTGTAATTTGTAAGGGTTTTGCTCAGCATTGTATTGATATATGACATTCTAGCAAGTTTTCTTGGTTGTTGGTGGCTATTTCTCCAATTTGTGATGATCAATATAGAAAAGATAAATAATGATGAAGGTGGGGACCC
Organism: Cupressus sempervirens; assembly: GCA_028749045.1. NCBI lineage: Eukaryota > Viridiplantae > Streptophyta > Pinopsida > Cupressales > Cupressaceae > Cupressus > Cupressus sempervirens. The sequence goes on from CM053788.1 coordinate 207,375,856, forward strand.
TCTTGTTGACACATATACCCCATTAAAATAGAGGATAAGATAGGTGAGTAGGCCCTCTACGTTTCCCTCTGCTGGCTTTTAGACTTGTTTTTCTTTAGGACTTTAACCCTCTATGATCTATTGGAATGCTATTTTAGATCCAATTACCTCTATAAAATATATACCATTGTTTTCTAGAAATTAATGCTGACATCTACTCATTTAGAAAGGAAAAGAAAAAGAAAAGAGAGGAGAGAGAAAAAAGAAGAGTTATAAACTAAAAATCTCCTACAAATTTACTAGATAAATACTTAGTAGGGGTACAACAATATCTACATGGCCTTGTGAGAGGGAATATAATGTGGCCAGAATTGTTTTCCTTTTTATCAATCTACAAGATAAATTTCAGTAGTTTATTATTGGTGTTGCTGAATTTGGAGGAGATTGAAGAAAGCTCCTCTCCTGCTCATCAAGTCTGGAGGAGTACCCCGCTCAACAATCACTCCATTGTGGAGAACGGCCACAAATTGGGCGGCCCAAATGGTGTTGAATCGATGGGCAACCAGGACTGTTGTTCGGTCTGCCATAACTCTGTCTAAGGCAGCCTGTACCACCTTCTCACTCTCCCCATCCAATGCACTTGTTGCCTCATCGAGCAACAATATACTTGGATTCTTTATGATGGCCCTTGCTATTGCTATCCTCTGTTTCTGCCCTCCAGACAGGTGTGTTCCTTTGTCTCCACACTTGGTCTCATACCCATCTCTCAAGTTCCTGCAATGTATATACAATTAGTTTTGAATATTGTACACATTATTTTAAAATTGAATAGTTATTTCTGGACTTACGATATGAAGTGGTGTGCATTGGCAGCCGTAGCAGCTTGAATAATCTCAGCTTCGGTTGCTGTGGGCCTTCCATACAAGATGTTATCTCTAATGCTTCCTGTGAATAAGACGGGCTCCTGCCCTACCAGTGCAATATGCTTTCTCAAACATCTCAAACTCAAACTTTTGATGTCAATTCCATCAATTGTGATGGTCCCTTTGAGAGGGTCATAGAATCTCTCTGTCAGTCCAATTATGGTCGACTTGCCTGACCCACTTGGCCCGACTAAAGCTATGCTGCTCCCTGCACAAACCTTTAAGTTAAAATTCCTCAATATTGTAGCACGTGGGCGGGCTGGATAAGCAAAGTCTATGCTTTCAAATTCTATGTTTCCGTGGATCCTGAATGGTTTTGTTCCTTGAGGATCATCTGGGTTGATTTTAGTGACTTTGTCCAAGATTTCAAACACAGATTTGAATGCAGCAGAGCCTTTGGCGAGGTCTGATGTCATACTGCCTGCTTCTGCGATCACTCTTCCTGTGCTCAATAGGATGAAGAATACCTTAAATACATCCTCCGGGCTGATCAGCCCATGGTGCACAAGCCTTCCGCCAAACCAGTAGTCAAAACCCCAGGTTAAGAAGGTGAAGCTCTGTGCACTGCCCATTCCAATGCCTGCTAACCATGATTGCTTAATGGCTTCCTTGTGAGCATGTAGCTGTGATTCTCTAAACAGTGAGAGGACCCTCTCACTGGAACAGAAGGCTGTGATAGTTCTGTGGTGGGTCACTGCTTCTGCTGCTATTTGACTGCAATTTTTTTGGGCATCTGCAGACTTTTTAGACATGCTCTTTAAGAGAACTTTTCTGGTGTAAAAGCACAGAGTTGTGAGAGGTTGGATGGCTATCATCACTATAGCAAGCTGCCATGCTATTGCCATTCCCAATGCCATTGCCATAATAATTGCTGTAAAAGTATGGATCATTAGGGATATCCTATCAGCCACCAGAGATTTTACCTGCATTGAGCCTCCATAAAATTTCATTAAGTCTGCTATGGTCCATTCAACTGAAGCCAAACTTTAGTACTTAAATGCGTAGAGGTAATGTGCAATGTGCATATATAGTCAAATGCTTAATCAAACTGCTTCATACTGTTTGGTTTGTATATTTACATTATTGCTTAAGAAGAAAAAGGAAATTATGACACTTTGCATTGCCTTTTGGGATTATGAATTGTTTTTAAAAACAGTTCCATGAATCTCCTAATATAAATTATTATAGAGTTTGTCTGAGATAATAGGTATGAGCAGTAGCACCAAACTGGACCTTTGTTTCCTTACCACATTAACTTCATTCGCAAGAATAGAACAGATGGCTCCAGGAGATATCTCTTCCTGATCATACCATCCAACCTCAAATGTCAAAAGCTTGGCCAGCATTCTCTCCCGAATTCTTTTGGTGATCAACTCTCCCATTGCTGCAAAGTTGTAGTGCTTAACAAGATTGACTGTAAAAGAAATGATGAATAGAGAGAAAAATACCAGGTTGTATGACCTTATCCTTGATCTCATCTCTTGATGATCTCTAAGAAAATATGCAGAGATCATGCCACCCAAGACAAATGCATAGATTGGATACACTGCACCATATACAAGAGTGCATGCACTGCCCACTAAGGCCCTCTTCCACTCAGGCGCAGTCAAAGCCAGCAGTTTGCAGAAAGAGGAGGGTTTGCCACTTAACCTGTTGGCTATGCTATTCTTGTCCTCCAAGTGTGTGGACAGGCCTGATGAAGGGTTAGAAATGCTTCGTCTTCTTGAATTGCTCATCCTTGTAGTGGAAGCTTCATCTTCTAGTTCTGCAGAGTTGTTTTCTTCAATAGTTGCATTTTGCTGCTGCATGCTCCATAGCATGTTGTAAACTCCATTTGATTGATTAATAAGGTCTTCATGGGGACCTAGTTCGATGACTTGTCCCCTCTGAATCACTACAATTTTATTAGCATTTTGGATCGTAGAGAGCCTGTGAGCCACAACTATAGTAGTCCTTCCCTCACAAGCTCGGTCAAGAGCTTGCTGCACTGACTTCTCAGATGCTGCATCTAATGCACTCGTTGCCTCATCCAAGAGAAGGATGGGAGGGTTCTTAAGTATGGCTCTTGCAATGGCAATTCTTTGTTTCTGACCTCCAGACACTTGAATTGCTTCCCCACCGACCTACACTATTTAAATCAGCTTTTCAAAAGATATTTTGAAGAAGTTATAGATTTGAAAGATCTACTTGTATTTTGTAGTCATTATAAAATAATGTTTTTCTATCAACATTTCAAATCATGGGTCATCGAGTTTGACTCAAAAATCACACAGTTAAATCCTGATATTCACATCACAATTTCAAATCATGCTTTATGATTTTACTCACTCAGTAAATGGACTTCAGCATACTACCACTAGTTAGAGCAATGGTTTTCCTTACTTAGGTGGACTTCAACTAGTTCCTTTATTTTTGTCAGCCCACATCTACTAACATAAGTAAATCACATTAGTGTCAAACAATTAAAAATAATTTAATTACTTGAGTGTTGTATCCATCTGGCAGTTGAGTAATGAAATTGTGTGCATTGGCAGCCATTGCTGCAGCAACTACATCTTCCATGCTGGCTCCTTCATTACCAAATTTCATATTCTCTAGAATTGATGTGGCAAATAAGGCTGGTTCTTGACTCACTAGTCCAATCTGTTTCCTCCACCACCTCAGCTGGAAGTTCCTGATGTTTATACCATCTACCATTATTTCTCCTGCAACTGGATCATAGAACCTCTCAAGCAAAGCAATGACAGTAGACTTCCCAGAGCCGCTACTACCAACCAGAGCCACAGTATGTCCTCCAGGAATTTTGAGGCAGAAATTGTACAAAACTCTGGTGTGAGGCCTAGAAGGGTATGCAAATCCAACATCTTTGAAATCTAGTTCTCCATAGAATTTTTCCAGGATCTGCCCTCTTCTATCTTCAAAATCTATGATTGGTACCCTCTCAATCATCTCAGCAATGCGGTCTGCAGCAACATACGCCTCACTAATATACTTCAAGTTGGGTAGGGCAGTTCCAAGAGCTCTGTTAAATTGTTGATTCATTACAATGATTTCAAAATGAAATTGTGACCACAATACTGGAAAATATAAAGGGAAGAAAAAGCATTGGATATACTAGACAAGGATTATAAGAACTCATACAGGCCTCCAGTGAGAAATGAGAGACTAGCTGCAAAGACTCTTCCTCCGCTTTCACCTTCATACATGACTAATCTGCTTGCATACCATGACAGGAGTGCCCAGATGGCAAAGGCGACTCCATTGCTGCCAATGGCCAAACCTTTGGCCAGTCCTTCTTTAATTCCTAGCTTCAACAAGTCATTCAATGCAGCGGAGTAGTTTTCTTCTGTTCTTTTTTCTCCAACAAAGGAATACACTGTTCTAATGGAGGATAGGGCTTGCTCTGCTATGGTGCCTGCCTTGTTGTATTCAGTATGCATTTTACCAGCTAATCCCACAAGAATCTGTCCATACATCAATCCTGGGATAACAAGTAGAGCCAAGAGAGGGAAGGCCACCAATGCCAATTTCCAACATAGGTAAAAAGATACTCCGTAGCTGAATACAAAAAGTGATGTATTCACCAAAAAGCTTGGAACCTGAAAAACCCAAGGCAAGACTAGTAAATATTAATATTTCAGCTTAAATAAAATATTTGTTAAATCATGACTTTGAAATGCATCTCTTTGCAGCTCCTACTTAAAGTACTGCAAGCATTTATAGAAATAATATATTCTGGTTTGACAATTTTGATTTTGGCTCCTAAAATGTCTAAGTATTTGTAGAAATAATAATTGAAACTATCCTCTTTTACATATTTGATTCTGGTTCCTAAATTCTTTTAAATAACTTAAATTTTTTATTACTATACAACTTTTCCAAGATATACATAATCTACAAGTGAATTTCAGAATCAGACATTATCTTCTGCTGTTTTTCAGTTGAGAAATGCTTTGAAAGGCTAGTTTGGATTACTAGCAGATACGAGACAAATAATTTAATTTACAATCAGAGAAATAATAAAGAAAATAAAACTAGAGCTGCAATGGTTTCCTCACACTTGGGTAAAATCAACTGTTCAGCTAAGGTTGCGAAACATGAAAATTAAAGTAACATTTTTTTTTTGTTTAAGCACTTTATAATGGATTGATGTATTAATAATTATATATTTCTTTTTCTCTGTCTTACAGATTTATTGTTACACCAAAAGTTGTAGATGTTAGTGAACTTTCCAATCAGCATTTTCATATATATTTGGAGTGGTAGTTAGTCTACAAATTCAGTTCTGAGAGGTGTTAGTCCAAATACCCTACCTCTGACATAATTTAGAGGAAGACTTTGAAACTACATAATAGATTTATTATTACACCAAACTCACATGGTGAACTTCCAAATTAAATTCTTGACTCATACCCAAGTTCGATTTAATCCGCAAAATCAATTTTAAAAAATATGGTAGTTTATTGAATGTACTTGTCATTCATAAGAAGATAGAAAACTATGATATTACTACCAGAATTCAAATGTGTAGTTTTTAAGTCAAACTCATTGACACATGTTTCGTAAGCTGTGGTTTGCAAGAAATCAAATTTCTAAGAATGAATGGAACAGTAACATTTGTTGCATTCAGGGCCTTCCCAGGGGTTCGCCTATCCCACTACTACTATAGCTTAAGTGTACTTAAACCTGGAGTTTCCTCCAGGGTTAAGCCCTACTTAGATTGCCACTGCATTTGCAGTAGTTTCATCAAGTGTTGTTAGAGCCCCTTAGCTCATCAAATAATAAATGATATTTTCTATGGTGAGTCAAATTATGATATTTCAGTTAGAATTCAACTGTATATTTTTTTGAGTTGATCCTTTTATTATAATATTCAAATTAATCTTGATAACTGAATTTACTTTCTTAGCTTGTAAAAATGACTGACTTTTAATACGGCACTGAGCAGAGAGAATTAGGGGTACCTTTTCACTGAGCACATCTTGAATCACATGCGTATCCTTAGAAATGGTGGTAATAACTTCTGACGTGCTAGTCCCCCCCTTATCAAAGAATCCAACGTCTTGTCTCAGAGCAGCTTTCAGATACCTTGTGCGCATAGAAAATGCCTGTCTCTCTCCAGTTCTTGTCCAGCAAAATCCTTCTACAAATCACACCAACAATAAAACAAATAAACACGATTCAACAGATCAATTTACCTACAATACCGCCCAAATCAAATTATGACCCCCAAAAAAGATATACCCAGAAAGGCAGCCATCCATACTGCTATTCCAGTGTAGACGTAGTATAGAGTATACTGCGCACAAAAGACATAATGAGTAACAAACTCTAAGCATGTTTTATTTTGATGCACGAGAGTGATCACGTACGACTAAATATGTGTAGTAAATAATCATTGAGCCTAAATTTTAGGCTGTTGATGGAACGGATGTTATCATGGTAAGTGTGAATTGCAATAATCCTGGTCTCCTACGCAACTCCAAACAGCATTTTTATTCATAAGAAATGTAAAATTGCAGCTGAAGCAGTAAGCAGAGTGCAGGTGTATCTGGAAAAGGGAAGCAAAACTTGCAGAAAAAACGAGGGAAAAATGCTAAATAAAAACTACATTATTTCCAATCTTCAAAATCATTACCTATACAAAGAGAAGCAATACAAAAGCATAACGAGTGGATAAAACGTTCGAATGGAACTGGAAGAGGCAATGTGAGTTAAACAGAAACTCCTCTTCATTAGCTTAATGCAAACTACACTGACCGTTGAAAACTACTGTAACAGACATTCATAGTGTAAATAATGGAAGCTAACAAGAAGTGGTGCTTATATCAAAAAGAGATAGCAGCCCACATTATGCTGAAATCTCAGTCAAGAAGACCAAAGGGAATCGGACCTGATTCATATGGTCCATGAAGACACGGGAAGTTTGTTTTTCACCCCCTAACGTGTTAACTAATTCACTCAAAAATACCGTTGTTGCTGGGAGGGACATGCCATCCAAGAGTGCTCCGATGGTACCAAAAACCATTAATCCCACGTCTACCTTATCTGCATATCTCACAACTTTCCACACTCTACACCTGTTTTCTTTTTTTCTACCCTTGACTGCTGATTCCAACTCCACTGTTTCCCCATCTTGGGCTGATTTCAAATTTGCATCACCCTCCATTACACCTTGTTCACAACTAGAAATGACTAAGTGGGAAGAAGATAATCAAACAAACAAGATACAAAATGGAAGACGACTGGTGTCTAGACTCTGAATCTTAAGAATCTTATATAGAGCAATGATGGGCGCAAAGAAACAATCGATCAATATAGAAATACAAAAATTAAATCAAACATGGCCATTAACATTCTGTCCCACATAATTAAACAAAGAAATCAGTGGAGCAATAAAGATAAAATGTACTTCTCGAATAGCAGATGGCTTTAGTGTGTTTTTTGTTGGGTTGATTAGAGCTATCTCAAATAATTGATCTTGCTTTGTGCTTAAACTTTATGATTGTTTGTGAATTAAATTGAGAACAGCTCACATGTTGTTTACTTTTAGTCCATATTATTGAGTTTCTGGGTTGGGGCTGGTGAATGTAAGGTTGTCCAACGTCATCTTTTCTTTTAATTTGTTCTCTCTGCATATTCTAAGCAAGTAGGTCGTACAACACGATTCATATTTGGATACGCAGGTAGGGTATTCTGGATTGCAGGCAAATATATACCTCGCCAAATAGTGAATAACAATTGAGAGAGTGCGTAGTGAATGTGTGATACGCTTTACACGTTATTGTTAGTTGAGCAGGACATTGTTTAAGGCTCGTACGCCTCCCTTTTCTGATGGAGATTATCCACTGAATTTCACACTACCAACATTTTAAGTCGAGAGAATGTCAGTTGAGTGTTTAGTAGGCGTTTAGGACTTCTAACCTTGAAATCAACATTAAGATTGTATGATTAAAGTTCGGTATCCACCACTCCAATGAAAACAGGATCGTTTAACCTATTTATACAAACATACAATTGGTTGCAACTCTTTTGCATAAAAATTAATAGTAGAAGCTTATGAAACATATTGGTTTAATTTATGTTCTTTCTAGACTGTTTACGTAGGTGTAGGTACTCTCCATGGAGAAGGTTACAGCAAGTTTGGTAGTTGAAGAGTGGAAGCTTGGGAAAAGTTATAAATGATTTAATTGTATAAGGAGAGTTGAGTTAAGTAGATTGTCGCATTAACTTTACTTAAACAATTAGACCATTTAGTAAAAAAATAATTTATAGGGGGTTTGGTAAAGGTTCTTGCTCCTTCTAAAGATTGGGAACTAAGCAATAGATTCATTTATAATGTAATAAGTATATAATTATTTATATGATTGAGTTTATAGGCAATCATAAAAGGATACAACTATTCTTCATTCAAAGTGCATCATCGATCAAATTTCAAAAAATTTAAAATACAATAGATTTTGATTTTTTTTTCAACATTTGTTTTCCATGATTTGTATATTTTGTGGTAGAAAGCAACACAAAATATGGGAAAACATTAGTGGTTTCACTAATTTGATTAAAATAAAATAAGTTAACTTTTTTCTTTCGTCTCTAGTGCATTTTGTCTAGAGATTAGCCAAAGCCATTGTAAAAAGTAGTCAAACTAATCAAGAAAAAAAAATTATTTTTTCAAAATTTTAAAATATCGTACATCTACCAAGAAGGGAATACATTGGCAAATCCTTTATCCAAGTTGGTACTTGATGTGTTGACATCATAACATGCAGAGGTAGTTGACATCATGGATAATGTGATAGTCGTGAGGTGGCAGGGTGGTGCAGTAGCACCTTGAGTTTTGAGATTGAAACCCTCAAGTTGGCTTGGAGATCCTTGAATGTAATAAAGGCAAGTGATAAGCCTATTGAAGTCTTTTGGTTATTTTTGTGGTCATTTGGTCATGATTAGGTCAATCGAAGCCTAAGGTTATTATAGTTGTGTAACATGTGATCTATACTCGTGGAGATGGTATGGATATTTTGATGTTGTGGGGTTTGGGAATCCATAGAAACCCAACTACATTAAGATAAATAAAGTGGTATGTGGAAAGTTAGGAATGGCTCAAAATTGCTTGTCAACTTTGCAACATTGTCGATGTTGCTTGAGCAAGAAATGTAACTTCTGCATTTCAAAGGGAGAATTGGTTAAAAATACCACAATTTAGTTGGAAAACGACTAGGAAGCATATATACATATATACATATGTATATACATATATACATATATGTATATACATATACACATGTATATACATATATATGTGTATATATGTGTGTGTGTGTGTGTGTGTGTGTGTGTGTGTGTGTGTGTGTGTGTGTGTATCGACTGTCATGAGGTTGGAGGTTAGAATATACATTTCTTGCAATACTAAAATTGTGATTTTTTTTTGCATTTCCCATACAATTTGGTTGCAACTCAAGCATCTGTCATTTTGGATTGGATAGTGGTTTCTTTTGTTGTGATTAGTTAGAATTTATTTTGTTCTTGGTTTTCTACACTGTACTATCACTAGTTTGAAGTTTTAGTCTACTATGTAAAAGTCAAACTATAGATTGCATTTCACTAGTAGTCTTAGGGCTTGAAGAGAAAAATTCCCCTAGCTTGAAATTCCACCATGGGAAAATTACGACCATTGGAAGGTTAAAAGCAAGGGTAATGTACATTAGGATGCAAGTAGAGTTTTGTTAAAAGACCTCATTAGTGAATTTTGCAAGCAAGCCCTAGGTGAGTTGTTAGAGTGCCCGATTGGAAACTTTGCATAATAAACAACATAGCATGAAGGAGTGGATTGATTGATGGAAAAGAATGATCAAGGAGTGTTATTTGAAGTTAGATGAGCTTGTGTGCAAGCTTGAAGCCAAGTCTTGAATCCATTTTATCACCAATGTGCAAGACGAACTAGGTTATAGCCTTATTTAGGGTACATAGGCCTAATTTTGGATTAGGGTATTGTAAGAAGGGTACAACTTTGAAGCCTATAAAGTCTTCTAGACCTTCCAAAAGGGTATTTGGAATGCTCAAGGGATTTGGACATCTTTTTACGAGTTTTTGAGAAAAGCTCTAAAAATTGAAAAACTGGGCCTAATTGGGGTTCATTCCTTGTAGGTCTATTTTTCTTGTTTGTGAGCTTGATTAGATTGGACTTCAAGAAACTATCAAATTGAACTAGATTGAGGTTGATGTCAGGGTTGATTGTTCCACTCCTAAATGAGTTAGGGATGCACTTGGGAAGATGTAGAGTAAGCACATGAAGAGCACCTTGGTTAGAAGAGTAGTTTTACTAGCTTTACTTGAGAAGCTTTAGGAGGGGGTTTGTATGAGATTGAGACCATCAGAGAAAGAGCCTAAATCTTGATGATTCATCTCTTATACTGTGGGTGAGTTCAATAAATGGTTTTGATCTTGTAAAGAATCTAGTAAGTGTTGATCTTCTGGAGCCTCCCTACCATAGTGGTATCAAAGCCTAAAGATTTGGGCAAAGACAAAAGTTCATGTCAACTGCACAATTAGTTGGAGAACCTGATACAGTGACCAATGCAAAGCTTGCCAAGAAAGTGCAAGAACAAGAAGAGGAGAATAGATTGCTTAAGGAAAAGTTGGAACAATTAGAAAACAAGATTGGAGAGGTAGAAACAAAAATTGATAAGGTAATTGAAAATGAGGAAAAAAAAAAGTTGTCGAGGAGGATGAGGTTCTAAAGCTTGATACAATCCTACCTGAAGAGCCAAATCCTCAAGGCCCCTCAAAGCTATGGAAGGAAAATCCTTAGAAGGGACACCTATCTTTATTGAGAATATGGACCTTGATTTAATGATGGAGTGGATTGAAGCACTCAAGAATCACTTTGAGTGTGAAGGAAATAGTGAAGCACAAAAGGTGGATGTAGCCAAATTCAGGTTGATGAGAGTTGTGTGACCTAACTTGGTGGGAGTTTGTTTAGATAGAAAGACAGAAAAAGGTAAGAATCCCATTGCTAAATGGAAGACAATGGTTCCAAGATTAGGGAAACTTATGTGCCAGAGGATTATGAAATCAAATTACACAAGAAGAGACAAAATTTGAAGTAGGACCTTGATGTAAGTGTCTACATTGAGGAGTTTCAAAAATTATGCTTGAGCTCAAGTACTGCAAAGGTAGCTAGGTATCTGAATGGACTAAGATGGAACATCAAGTGGAGATAAGCCTATTAAGCCTTACTAAAGTTCAAAGGTGTAATTAGTTGGCTCTTAAGGTGGAGGAAAAGAACAAGAAAATGCAGCAGAAAAGTCTTAGAGGTAGAGGAAAATATCATAGAGGTCATAGAGGTGTCTATGTAGGGAGAAATGCTGGCCAAAGGTTCCAAGGGGAGACTAAGCCATCAAAGCAGAGTGGGGACTCAAATAGCAGGAGAGGCTACGGAGCTAATGGACCTAATGGAAGAGGAAGGTCTGTGGGATCAAGTAGAGGATCCCATTTATCAACAATGAGGTGTTGTAATTGCAACAAATTATGTAGTGCCCGACCCTAGTTTATATTTTTTTGCTATCATTGTCGAGCTCTTTTACGCTAGTTTTATGTTTAATGATTAGTAGCATTATTTTGAGATTGTCATATATTGTTTCAGATTCAATTGATATATGATGAGATTACTTGATACTCTATACTTCATGTATGCATGATGATTATTACAGTGTTTTTAGTTATTGATGATGATTAGTTAGATGGATTATCATATGTGTTCTCTTATGAATACTTACCCCATACTGCATGTGTATGGTGTACGTGTATGTTTTCTTTATCTATGACATTTTTGATGTGGTCAATGAAGGGAGTTGTAGTCACCTGCTAGTTGGGATCTACACGATGCACCACTTCTTGCCATTGCCTGTGTTATCTAGGGTTTTGGAACCCTAAGTATTTCCCCTCTTTATTCAACTATGTGAGAAATTAAAACAAGGTGAGTCTTTAAAGAAAATTATTATTATTTAAAAAATGATTTTGCATTGCATAATATTTAATTCTTTAAAGAATTAAATATTATCACATTCAAATACAAAATAATTAAATAATTGATTAATCCAACATTAATCTCTCACATAGTCAAATCTAAAAAAAGAGAATTAATTATTTTTTATGATATGAGGGTGAAAATGAAAAAAATACAAAGGACAAGGTTAATTCTTTAAAGAATTAACATTAAAGTGCTAAATGATTATTGCACTTAATATTAAAAATTTAAACATAAAGAGAAGAACATAAGCAAAATTATAAAGTGCAAATTGGTTCGGTAAAAAGTTGAGGGGTAGTTGAACTTCTCATAGGGGAATTATTTGATGAGGGCAAAAGAATTGTAATGGGTTCTGGTTCTTGTTCTTCTCGGGTGTGAAATGTTTGCACATTTTTCAATACAGGGGAAGGCATTTTAAGTGGGAGCATTTGTAACAGAGAAAGGGAAGGAGAAATTGATTTTATTTTGCAAACTTGTTTATGATGTAGGGATAGAATGATCCTATGGTTGTTTTGTTTACATATTTGGAATAAAGAGAAGTTTAATTTTAGATCCTATGGTTTGAATTTACATTTCTCTGGTTGGAAATGATCTTGTGGTTACTCTAGCCATGTTCAGAATATGATCTTGTTCATTTATCAAGTTTTCTTATGTGTCATGGAATCTTGAGGTTTTATGCACTGTACATGTATTGAAAATCAAAATTTTCTTTTGTTTCTCTATAAGTGAGAAGATTGATTAGATAGCCTATGTGCTATGCGTTTGATTTCCTTTTCATAAGTCTTTAATTTAAGGTTCTCATTCATATCATGTTGATGAATGAATTTTAGTGTTCCTTCTTTGCCTTCTGGTTAAAGGCATATCAAAAAATCATTTTTTGTAAATCAAAAGGAGGGAGCTGTACCTCTATTTCAAAATTCAGAGAGCACTTGACAAGATAATTGCAAGTGACTCCATTGTTAGTTTCAGAGTTTGTTTTCTTTTAGGTATTCAAGAGTCAATTGTAAAGGTGTTTTTGGAGAGGACAAACCTATTTACTAACAGCTTGTTTAGCTTAGAATATTGTCTTTGTACATGCATGGATTTTATGCAGGTTGCAGGTACCGGGTATTGACTTCTCTGAATTGCGAGGATGAGCGTACCCTATCGCATTATGTCAATGGTAAGAGAGGGGAGATAAATTCTTAAGTCCAAATCCTAAACCTTTAAGCCATTTGTCTTAGAAAATTAGGACAAGTATCTGAGTTGATTACTTTCTGAATGTGTCGAATGACGTTAATTCATGATTATAACTTTGTAGTTTGATCTTGTATGTGTTTTTTTATGATGGGTTTTTGTATTTTGTTTTATGAGTCTTTGGTGATGTTTCTATTAAGTCAAATTAAATAATTAAATTAATGGTTTAATTTAAATAGAGAATTATTATGATATTTTAACATTTGATTATATTTAATTAATTGGTAAATTAATTAAATGAAAAGAATTAAATTTGAAGGTAAAAGTTACAAGTTTAATTTTAGAACGTGATAATATTTATTTAATTTAATAATAATATATTTAGAGTTTATTTTTAAATAAATGTTAAATACTATTATTATTTAAGTTAATAAATATTTTATCAATTAAACATTCGAAAATAAATTAAAAAGTGAAAAGATATTAATTTATTAAAAGTTTCAAAATTGCATAATGCGTGCATGGGATTAAAATTTAATAAATTAATTGAAAAGATAAGTTAAGTAAAAATTAAATAAAGTTATTTTATAATTCAATTGATGTGCATTAAAAAGATAAAGAAAAGTTAACAGGAGTTAAAGTTTGGTGAGCAAGTAGTCCTCTCAGGTGAACACGCAATTAGTGCCTCGATTTTAGAAGAGAACTCCCTATCACCAATTGAGGGTTCATTTTCGAAGGATTGCGAAATTTTGGAAGGAGAAAAAAATTTAGGAAAAGAGAAGGCTTTGAGAGGAGGAATTACTCTACAATCGTCTTGAGTGTAGCAATTAGCATTAGGGTCCAGGTAGACGTTTGTGATTATTTGCTCAATTTATTATGCTCTTTCTTTTCCTGTCTTCTTCAAGTTTGCGAATGGTTTTTTGAATGATTCTCTGTGACAAGTCTTTCAATTCTATAAATTTCTAGTATGCATGTTTAATCCTCTGTATACGGGAAGATTAAAAGATTAATACAACCCTCTTTCAATAGTTTTTAAAATGGGAAATTAATTAGGGAAGGGTTTGAGATTTAAAAAGAAAATTTTAATTTAGAAATTCACAAATGTTTATAAATAAATAAATAAATAAAAATAAAAATAAAAAAATAAAAATAAAAAATAAAAATAAATAAATAAATAAATAAATAAATAAATAAATAAATAAATAAATAAATAAATAAATAAATAAATAAATAAATATATATATATATATATATATATATATATATATATATATATATATATATATATATATATATATATATATATATATATATATATATTACATAGTAATTTATAATCACCATGTAATTATATTATTACATTTCATTAAATTTATGGGGGGCAAAAATTTGAATGATTTAATTTTTGTTAATAAACAAAAAAAAAAAAACAAATTAAAGAAAAAATGATTGGGAGGGCGGGGGCCACCAAACCTCAACCCCCTTACCTTTTTCTCCCCCTTGCAGGCTTCATAAACTGCCTGCGGCATAGACTGTTCTACTATAGCAACAACAGTAATAATTACCACTACGTGTGGCAGCAGACAGGCTGTGGCCACACGACAACTGTGATTCATATGGCCGATAGGCCTTAAAACGTGATTTGTTAAAAGTTTCTTTTTAAAATTTTAATTTAATTTAAATTAAGTTTTGATTATTATTTACTATTAAATTTTAATATTATTTTTAATAAAATTTATTAAATGTTTTATTTTTTAAATAAATAATTAAATATAATAAATAATAATAATAATAATAATAATAATAATAATAAATTAAATTTAAATGTGGTGCAACGTCTTGGGATTTTTAAGGAATGGAACCTGTTATGTATGCTTATAGTTGATTGTATGTTTTTGCTTCCACTACTTTATGTTTGATGTGTATGTTATTCTTCTTATTAAAAAAAAAATGTTGGCAAATTTAGTAAAAATTTAGGTTATTTCTTTTGGACCCCTTGGCGGGGCATTACAAATTAGGACATCTTGCCTTTAGATGCCTTGATAAAGCTTCTACATCCCAAGGAGGGGAGAGGAGAGTGAACTATGTTCAAGAAGATGCAACTAGTGCCACTTGAGCTCAATTGGATTAAGAGGTTGGAAAGAACCTAATGGTAAGGATGATATCACATAAAGAACTAATGAAGGAGGAGATAAGTTGGAGTAGATTCTTATTCAAGATAAATTGCAAGATATAAGGCAAGGTATGTAAATTAGTTATAGATATAGGTTAAACAAATAATATAACATTTGAAGTAGTTAAGGAGTTAAAACTAGAAAGGGTTCCTTATAGCAATCCTTAAAAGATTAATTGGCTCAATAAAGGGAAAAATTTTAGTGAATGAATGAACATGAGTTAAGTTTACCATAGGGGGATATAAGGACAAAGTTCTTTGTGATGACTTGCCCATGGGTGTTTGCCACCTACTCTTAGGTAGACCATGGCAATTTGATAGGAAAGCATTGCATAATGGTGAAAAAACTCTTACTCCTTTCAAAAGAATGGTGTTACTGATAAAATTCAGTGCATAGTATATGGGAAAGAAGTTTAGCCCATTGGTCTTAGTGTGCTACTAGTAGGAGAAGAATTTTTGGACACTTTAAAAGAAGGGGATGGAGTAGGATTTTCCCTAGTGTTGAAACCTAAGGAAGAGAAGGGGAATGAGATAGATAAGATAAATCTATTAATGTCCAACAAAAGACCACCAAGGGTCTAAGAGACTGAAAGCATACAAGCAAGGAAGCAATAGACTACAAGACACCAAACAGTGTCTGAGAAATAGCAAGTGAGATCAAAATAAATAAAACAACAAAGGGGCCAACAAGGAGGCAAGAACTAGGGACCCTTCTTCCACTGAAAGAACTCAAACATCGAATGAGATGAATCTGGGCATGGAGGACCTCTTGTTTGGGGTCTCACAAATCGAGAGTGGCCAGCCACGGGGCTATTGTTGGTATTGGTGGTCCGCTTCACCCCCTTGTTGGAGACGAGGAAAAGAATGTGGTGATCAGGGGCTAATCTGTGACCTTCTAGGGGGGTCAAGCGCTACAAAGTGGAGTCCCAGAGTTGCATCACCTCCCTGAGATAGAGTGCCAAGCATCTCTGATTTGTATACATGAAGAAAGTTGTGAGGGAACTACAGTCTGAATAGGCAATAGAACCTTCCTCTGATCTCATAGTATGATGGGCAATGAAAGATGAAATGAGTCTTTGTCTCGGTCTCAAACAAGAAGCATAAACAACAAATCTGATCCTCTTTGCTCATATGATGATCAGTCTGTATTCGTAACCGGTGGGAGCTGACTCTGAAAGATCCAAGGGAGATGTGTAAGGCATGATACCAACTCTGTGAGAAGTAGTTAGGTCGTGTAATAACGCCATCAGTGATAACCAAGAAGTGCTTAGCATAAAAGGCCATCTTAGGACGTAACCCCCTAATCGGGTTACTCCAGGTCATGGTGATGTATTGTCTATAAATATCTGTCCTAACATGCCCATTCAACTCTTGTGGTGATGGGAGGAGATGGGCAAGAGCATCTAATGAAAACTGGAAGGGAGGGAGGTGGTCACTATTAATCCCAATAGAGCTCAACAAATAGGTTGCCTAAGCATACCAACATTGACCCCTAGGGGAGGGATCTGAGGTGACAACAACAACTGAGGAGCAAGGCCAAGTAGGAATATTAGTGACATCCAACTGCTAAGACCGCAAAGCCACAAAGACGGTGAAGAAACCAAACTAGATAAAAATGGCACCAAGTCTGAAAGGATGAGCTCCAAATTCTACCAAAATAATGACATGGGGGATGAATCTATGACATTCGATAATGCATCTAAGAAGCAAAGTTTGAACACGCTCAATAAGGTCCAATCTGAGTCAAGAAGAGATGGTACCCAAACCATTGAACCATAAAGCACTATTAGCCTAACCAAGGAGTCTAGAAGGGACAACTTGGACATCGTGTCTTGGAAGTGGTGTCTGAAACATTGCCTCTCTAGCATAGCAAGGGAGCACATCCCCTTGTTAACTTTGAGTTGGATGGCCGGTCTCATACTAAAGTGATGTCCCAAAAACTTGACATCGAGATATATGTAAGAAGAGATGATCTCAATCTCCTATCTTTGAAAATAGAAGTACAGGTCAAAGCTTTTCAAACAATTGAATACCATAACTCGAGTCTTACTCAAGTTCATAGTCAGCTATCGTAAGTCACAGAAGGAGCCTAGGCTGTCAAGGAGCCTCTAAAGACTCTCAGGAGAAGATGCTAAAAGAACCACATCATCAGCATATAGGAGAATGAAGATCAATACTTGGTGTAAGTAGCAACCATCACCTGGGAGTGAAGACTCTCTGAGGAAGGTCTTGAGCCCATCAATATAAATGCCAAACAATGTGGGGGGAAGAGGGAAATCCCATTTCACCCCAATAGTGCTTTGGATAGGAGTTGAGAAACCCTCAAGGGTCCTGCATCTACCCACAACATTCTCGTATAACCTCATAATAGTTGTCAATAAGGTCTCTAAAATCTTGATGTCTCTGAGCCATTGGAAAAGATCCCCTCACGGGATAGTGTCAAAGGCAGTGCCAAGCCTCCTCAATAATAGCTCGTAATGTCATGATGTGGTCCATGTTCTGGTAACCTACACGAAACCCAGCCTGGCCTCTAGCTCTACAATCTCTCTTGTTGAGCTCTCTAGTAAGAGTAGTGTTCAGTGCTGTGGCATAGAGCTTGGCGAAGGTGTGTCCAATCATGATAGTCCTATAATTGTCAGGGTCCGAAGTTAGTCCAGACTTGTGGATCGGGCAGATAACATGTCTTAACCAGGAGTCTGGGAAGCCAATGCAGAACACTCTATTAAAGAGTGTGGGAAGAAAGGAGCACAACATTGAGGCGTCGAGCTTGAGGAGTGAAAACCCTCCTTGTTAGCCGCCCTATTGCATCTCATGTATCTGATGACCTCAAGAATGCTGGAGGGGGTAAAGACATGGCGACCATGGGAAGGTGGGGTGAGGTGAAGGGGGGTTGGCTCGGGATGTCGTAAAGAGTAGAGGCATGGGCGATGGAGGAGATGAAATTGAGGGAGGAGAGCAAGGTGGTGGGATGAGGGAATAAAGTGCACTAGAATACCTCGGGACCTTGAGAAAGCATAGCACACAAGGAGCGACACTAAAAGTTGATGAATGACTATTTCTTGGAGCGAAGGAAATGACAGTAAGTAGGACGAAGGTCAGTGAAAGTACCGAAGCAAGTTTCAAAGGTCGAACACAAGTGGCAATGATAAAGACTTGCAGTCATAATTGAACCATTGGTTCATAGGGGATGTATTACGCTGCTTGGAGCAACAAAAAGGACGATGAGGGATGGAAAGGAGAGTAGACTCCCATATCGTAGATGTTAGCAAGTCAAACATAGTGGTAACTTGGTCGATCTTGGAGAAGCTGTTGAGGGGAAGAAGTCGTGTTTGATGGAAGGTGAAGAGGGCAAGGTCACTCTTGGGGAATTGAAAGTGGGCAAGGGGGCAGGCTAGGGCAGCAGGGGGTGGGGAAGGAGAAGCAGGTGGGGGGGGGGGGGATGAAGCTGAGGGTGGGGAGAGAAGATAAATGAAAGGCTGAGGAGAGCATGATCGACAAGGGAACGCGAGAGATGGAGAAGTGGCGAACTGACTGAATTTAGGGGGCTGAAGCAAGAGCGTAGTCCATAATGCTCGCACCACTAGAGTGTGGCCAACAAGTGAAGAGCTTGAAACCAAGGAAGCATGAGAGGTTGTTCAGAATCACCATGTTGGAGGACTCACACATCTAGAGAAAGTGGCACCAATAACTAGATAGAAGCCCACCACTGTCATCGAAGGTGCGTCGGAGCCCAAGGCTGGTCGGATCAACCTCTGAAGTGTAAGACCAGTCTGAACCACAGTCATGTAAAGGTGTCTACAAGTCTCTAGTCCAGGCATAAAGTTTCCTAAAATAATAATGTCACCCCTATCTGCAAACATGGAAATGCACTCCTGTAAGTCCAAGAAAGGGTTTCCATCCTTAGCACTATAAATAGCATATTGAGAAGAGGCAGGTAGGAAGTAGCAAGCAATGATGAAGATATCTCTTTGATGATGGCTAGTGTGACTAGTATGTCTGATGCAGATCCAAAGGGACCTGATATGGACATCGGTATATATGATTGAAGTAGCCTAAAAAAGATCGTCCCTTATCAGAAAAGCCATGGCTCTAGAACCCTGAACCCCACTAGAACTACAAACCTTCTCTGCATATGGATAACCATTGATAGTCTGCAAACCCTGAAAGGGGACGATTCAGACTCTCATGAGTCTCTGCAATGATAAGGATGTTTGTTGAACCAACTACATCCTGAAATAGGCCAGGTAGGGACCATAGTGAGCCATTGCCATTCCAACAATTAACAAGAATAAAGTTAGAGGAGGACCCACTCGTGTCAAACTGTTGTTATGCGCGTCATTTGGTCTTGTTGGTCTATCTCAATGCCCAACCACTAGGGGGGAATCATGGATAACTGCCTTGCGATTCTGAATCACAACCCACTTCCATTATTCCTAGCCTCAACGACTAGGCCCCTCTAGTGTTTTAGCTCTGCCACTTATGATTTAGTGAGATCTTTGTCCAAATAAGTTTTGGTAGGAAGAGAGAATGACATATTCTTTGCTCTAAGGGCCCGTAGCCTATCTAGGAGAGAGTGAAACCAGAGAAAGAGGGTGCCGTCTGGACCTAGCCAACATCTGTCTAGTGAAATCTCTGAAATGCCAAGTTGGTCTGCAAGGAAAGAATGTCCAATAGCAAGAGGGTTAGAAGTGGAATGGAGATTACAGACACACTGGTTTAGTTCCCGAACACGTCTCGTCCGCTCCCTGTCTATCTTCCCTCGGGCCAACTTCTCAATACCTGAGATAGGTGTTGCAGAAGTAGTGTTACAAAAGGCAGCCCAAGTTTTTACCTTGTGTTCAATTTCAGATATGAGTGATGAATGTTTATCAACAATTTCAATCTCTCTCTCTCTCTCTCTCCTTAATAGTTGTGAGGTTTGCAATTGTAGTGTTGAAAGTTGCTGAGAGATTATCAACAATAGTTGTATTAGAGGTTGACAATTGCTTAAGTTTTAGGATTGATGTTGAGGAGACTCAACTATGTCTTTAAGTTGGAGGTCTGATTTAACCTGAGATTCCAGTGTAAGAACCTATTTTGTTAATTTGTGAGAGAGGTTAGATATAGTGAACATTGTATCTTGCAGTGTTGCATTGTCTTTCTCAATTATTTCAAGACAATCCACAATCTGCTACCATGGAATTGGATCGGGTGGAGGAATCATTCTATCAAATAATTGAGTGATACATGTGCTATGGTCCTTCTATAATACTCCAAATGTCTTCTCAGACAGAGTGTGATGCACAATGATTGGAGAATAGAGGCTGTAGTGGATTAACCTACAATTCTAGGATAATGTGGGTATACTGCTTGAGGAGGAATTTTATCAAACACTTGGTCTGTATCTTATAATGCAATCGGTGGTGCCTCTCACAATCACCAGTCAGACATATGTTGTCAATTGGTTCACCTGCAACATGAATAAAAACAAACAAACAAACAATCCTTCTCACTGCCAATGCTTATAGTCTCTCTCGAACCTGACAGCATGCACCGACACACAGAGACCAATCCACCACCAAATCCCAGCCCGTGTGTTATGGGGGACCACAACTGACAGACAAAGGCATATGTGACCCATAACGAAAGGAGTCAGGGGGAGCAAGTGGTAGCCAGGGCACGAAAGGGTTCGGCCCATGAGAAGAAAACATAGATCCTTGTAGAGATACAAACTATGTTAAACAAGTATAAGGAGATAGTAAATAATGGGACACCAAGTATTCTAGCACCACACAGAGAAATTAACCAGGGGCTTCTATGCCAAAAAAACAACTTATAAGATGACACCACAACTTAATGAGGAGGTATCTAGACAAGTTATGTCATTGTTAGATGGTGGGTTAATTAGGAAGAGCATAAGTCCATGTACATTGCCGATGGTTTTAGCACCTAGAAAGGGGGGTACATGGAGACTGTGTATAGACTGAAGAGCAACCAAAGGATTACAATCAGATATATATTTCCTATACCCAGGATTGAAGATTTGATGGACTATTTAGGAGGTGTACAATACTTCACCAAAACTGATCTCAAGAGTGGCTACCATCAAATCAAGATTAAGGAGGGAGATGAGTGGAAGACAAGATTCAAAACCACGTAGGGGCTTTTTGAATGGCTTGTCATGCCATTTGGGCTGATAGATTCTCCTAGCACATTTATGAGGCTTATGAATGAGGTTTTAAAAGACTACATTGGTAAATTTGTGGTAGTATGCTTAACAATATCTTGATTTTTAGCGAGATTAAAGAGGATCATCTTAGGCATTTAGAAATTGTATTGAGAAAGTTGCATGATGAAAAGCTAACAATAAATTTGGAAAAATTTGAGTTTATAAAGTAGGAACATGTGTATCTTGACTTTGTGGTTTAAAAAGGCAATCTCAAGATGAATCCATCTAAGGTGTATCAATAATGATTTGACCCCCTCCTAAGACTAAAAGTTAGGTAAGGAGTTTTGATGGATTGACACAATTCTATAGGAAGTTCATTAGGAACTTCTATGAGATCCGCTCACCTGTTTTGAACACAATTAAACGAGGAATCAAAACAAAGTTCCAACAGACATAAGTTGCTAGTAAGGGGTTTCAAACGTTGGTAGCTAACCAACTAGTGTTTGTCTTACCAAGGTTTGATAAGTTATTCACTAGTGAGTGTGGTGCTAGCAACGTTGCAGAGGGAGCAATCCTAAGCTAATAAGCTAGACCAATAGCTTTCTTTTAGTGAAAATCTCACTGATGCAAAAAGAAGCTATTCCTCATATGACATAGAATTATATGCTCTTAGTCCAAGCATTAAGGAAATGAAGGCATTACTTGTTGCCCAAAGAATTTGTGGTCAACATAAACAACCAAGCACTTAGCTTTCTAAATCCACAAGATATGCTCAATCATAGGCACATGAAATGGGTGGATTATCTACATGCTTAGACCTTCACAATCAAGTATAACAAGGCTCAAATGAATAAGGTTGTTGTTTCCCTAAGTAGAAGAGTATTGAATGTTCACGAGATTCAATTGAAAAACACAGACATTGAAATCTTTAAGGAGTTGAATATAGAGGATAAAAACCTCTCAGAGGCATACAAGGTATGTGAATCTCTTGAAAATCATTTTCACAGTGAATACTATGATTATACATTGAAGAATGGTTCATTGTTTACATGTGGATAACTTTGTGTGCCTAGAGGATCTATGACAGTGAATTTGATTCAAGAAAGACAATAGAAATTTAGGGGGATGATTTGGTCTCAATAAGACCTTGGCGATAGTAGAAAGGTACTACTACTGGCCAATGATGTAAAGAGACATTGTGAGATATGTGGAGAGGTGAACAATCTGTCAAGGAGCAAAGGGAATATCCACCAGTGAAGGAATTTATCAACCTTTACCCATTCCTAATAGTCCATGGCAATGTGCTAGTATGGACTTTATCATGGGATTGCCTAAGACTTAAAATGGGCATGACAATGTTTATGTTGTGGTTGAAAAGTTTAGCAAGATGGTCCATTTTATCCCATGCAAGATAACCAATGATGCTTGTCAAATTGCTAATTTGATCTTCAATGAAGTTATAAGGATTAATGGCTTTCCCCTTAGCATAGTATCAAATAGGGACTCCAAATTTGTTGGACATTTTTGAAAAACTTTATCAAAAAGATTGGAACTAATTTGTCTTTTGGGTCTACATATCACCCACAAATAGACAATGAGATTAGGTAGTCAACAAGACCCAAGGAAACATTTTGAGGTGTTTAACCAAGGCTCATGGTCAGTCATGGAATCAAGTCATTCATCATGTAGAGTTTTCTTATAATGACATAGTGAATAAGAGCACAAGGAAAAACCCTTTTGAGGTGGTATATGGATTACATCTTAGGGGAGTTAAGGAACTCAAAGATCTAACCAAGATAGATAAAAGAAGTGGGTATGTTGAAGGCTTTTCTAAAGCAATGCAAGAGGTACATGAACAAGTTAAAAATACACTAGTGGAAAATACTCACTATTAAGGACAAAACTGATCTCAAAACAAGGGATATGCAATTCTTGGTAGGAGACCTTGTGATGGTACATTTGAACAAAGAAAGATTGCCTAAACAGACCCATATTAAACTACAGATGAGAAGGATTGGACCTTGTAGAAATTCAGAAAAGTATGGCATTAATGCATTAGATTTGCTGCAAACGTAACATTGTCTCCAATCTTTAATGTAGTGGACTTGATACCCTATAGTGGATCACACTTTGGTATCTACTATGGAAACCATTACATTTGAACTATAACAATTGCCAACTCAAACTCAACCACAACTTGAAAAGATATTGAATTCTAAAGTTGCAAAAAAGACTAGGAAGCAAGTATACATGCAACATTTGATCAAATGGAAGAGCTTACCAGATGCAGAAGCCACTTGGGTACAACAATATGACTTTAAGAAGTTTTTCATTGATCAATCACTCCTGTCACCTCTTGTGACTTGAGTTTTTTTCACCTTAGGAGAATTGTGCAAGAGCACCCGGGGTTTTAGAGAATGAAACCCTCAAGTTTTGTCTTGGAGACCCTTGGATGGGATCTTGAATGTAATAAAGGCAAGTGATAATCCCATTGGAGTGTTTTGGTTGAGTTTGTGGTCATTTGGTCATGATTAGGTCACTTAGGATCTAAGGTTGTCATAGGGCATATGCACCGAGTTGTGGTGCCAAAAAGGTGACAAGGAAATTTTATTTTCCTATTTTAAAAAGCGTGTACGCGCTATAGCGCGCACGCGCCTTAAAAAATAATAAAAGTATATATGATGGGCTGCAAACCCGCATCCCATCATTTTCATTAGCATTTTCTTCTACTCCTACAGCGAGCAGCGCGTACGCGAGTTGAAAACTCAACATTTGCACCACCATTTGCCAAAATGCCTCCTCGTCGACGAAATCCAAGACCACAAGCGCACCCACGACGACGCCGTAAGTGATATGAAGCTAACTTTGCATTGTTTGATATATTTTTCATATTGTTTTGTAAGTTTTTTATATTCTTTTGTAGGGTTTTTACAAATTTTATTTAGATTTGTTTATTTATTTGAATTTCAATTGATTTTTTATCAGGAAATGTTCATAATCAACCAGAAAATCCACAAGAACATCAAAACCCTCAAGAACCCCAAAACCAAAACCCTCCTCAAGAAGAAGAACAAATTCCACAACCCGAACCAATTGCAAGACCTCCACCAGGCACACAAGAAAATATAAGAAATGAAATAGAGAGAGGCAAAACTCAATTAGAACGAATCATTGCTCGGTTGAAAGAATTCGGACAAACCAATCCAATGAGGGCTCAATTGGCATCATCCCTTGAATCCATTAACACTCAGATAGCCTCAGTTAGTGGTCAGTTAGATATTTGGCGGGCTAAGAGGGATGAACAAAAAAGATTTTATGCAAATAAATTGTCATATGAAGATGTTAGAAAAAAAGAAATACCAAAAGGTAGTATATGTGCATTATTTAAAAAATCCGGTGAGCAAAATACTGTTAGAGAGGGTACTAAACGATTCCCCATCCATTGGTGCATACATGATGCTATTAGAAATAATTTTTGGGATAGATGGTGGATGGTTTTTGATGCCCCTCCTTGCAACAATCACGAGGTCCCCATGTATTTTTTGAAGAAATTATATTGTGAGTTTGTCCTTGGGGAGATCCCCAATTATTTTGATATGTTAGACTCCCAGGGTAGAGGTGGGGGGTCATCATTTGAGAGGCCTGGAACACGTCGTGACCCTAATGTAGTTAGGGCACCCGTGGTCCATCCACAACGTGAGCATGTGATTATTCCTTCAGTTGTGAAGGAACATGTAGAGGCCAACACTCTAGGGACCATTAATGCTTTGACGCAGACCCTCATCCATTCCATGAGCCCATTAGTTGAAGGGGAACCTTCTATACGTCGTGGTCACATGTGCACTTCATGCAAATCCCTATGCACATTTGGCACTCATGTCGGAGATGGTGCAGATGATGGGCTTGTCACCGATCAGTTCCTAAACAAGACATTTGGCATTGACACAGAGGTAAATTACTAATTTGATCACATTTCATACGTATAGTGAATGATTAATTAATTAGGATTTATTGACATTGTTCAAAATTTAGGGTCAAAGTGTTCCTGGGCCTAGCAGCGATCCTCCAGGCCCATTTTTTGTCCCTTTGACGAGTCCTGAGGTATGTATCAATTTAATCATTTTAATTAATACATATATTTATTACGTAATCATATTAAGGATTGACCAAAAAAAATATGCATGTGCATTAGTTCTCCACAGGACCGTCAACCTTTACCACAGACGCAGAGCAGATACATCATACGAGCTTCACACAGGTACAGTTGTTTCATGTTAATTTAATTCATTTGATTATATTTATTCCATGTTTCATGTTAGATATAACGTGTATTGTATGACATGCAGCTCATGATGTCGGACACACCTCCTCATCTGCGACAGTCTGTTGATAGTGGAGTGGCCGCAGCTGTGGCTAGCTCACAGCCACTAACAGAGGTATGAAAGAATTTTCTTCGTTTTAGTTGTTGTTTATAATAGTTAATCTCAAAATTTCTAATGTTATTTATAAGTGATTATATTTATTGAATTGTTGTAGGGTCTTGTCATGCCTGATCGTCCACGAGCATTTGAGGTGGACTTACAGAGTGACTATTTGTTGGCGGTAAGAAAATAATTGATTTTGTGAGTACATATATTTGATTTCAACGTATAATAATAATTGATTCATATCTACTTTCTTTGTATCAGTTGGACCTGGAGAAGAGCCTCAACAAGAGGTCAAGTGAGCGTGTCAGGAGGGCCCCGTCATCTCCACTGTCTCCCTCCACACGACGACAGAGGACGTCGAGAGACTTGTTTCCTTCCCCTCGTGGGAAGGAAAAGATGTAGTTGAGATATTTGATACATATATATAGAGACTTGTTTCCTTCCCCATGTATATATATAGGCATTTGAGAGACATATTCGATACACATTTGATGTACATATGACATTCTATATTTGATGTATGACATTATTGGTTAATATATGATATGTTTGTTCATATACGACATTATTGGTTATCATAATATATTATGTGTTTGTTAATGTATATGACATTATTGGTTATCATTTTATATTATATGTTTGTTCATGTATGACGTTAAATTAGATATGTTCGTGTATGACATTAAATTAGATATGTGCATGTATGAAATTAAATTCAATTACTAGAGAGTTGCCATTATGTCTACCAACTAGTAGATGTTCTTTTTTGCTTTATTAGTATTTCTCAAAAACTGCAAAGAAGCTGTTTCTGGTGAATAGTTGTAAACAATTGTGATCATCAACTTCATATACTCATGGCTTTGGCTGCGAACACTTGTAACTTTGGCTATAAGCATCCATGGCTTTGGCTATGTGCACTAGTGGCTTTGGCTGTGAGCATTTATGGCTTTGGTTGTAGGCACAATATAGCCTTGGCTATAGGTTGTCTTTCTTGCTGCATGTCGAAGTTACCTTCAAGAATATCATTAGTCTAAGATCATTACAATTAAAATACTATGACATAATACCTTGGAAATAATAGTCTTTAACCCATTACTTTATTTGTTAAAACATCATGTAGTATCTACTATAGTCCTTCTACTCAAATATGTTTTCAAAAATACTTAGTATGGCAAAGAAATGTCTATGGAAAGCTTGTCAAATAGGATATTGAAGAACTAAATGTGGATAGTCATTAGTACCCATCAATAAGAACACAAACATCTTTCTCAAGCAAGCCATATGACATTAGCAAGTAATTTATAAATTTCCTTTGCAAATAACTAGAAGATGCTATGAATCTTAATACAGAGTTAATCACGAACTCATTATTCCATCCAAGAAGCATATATCACCCTAAGCCAATTAACCGACAGGATAAAAATTAATTCAATTTCAACAAAATTTTGAGTATAACAAGCATCTTAGGGATTCTTACAAGAATTAACACGATGTTCACAAGAGCATTACAAGTTCTTGTAATGCTATTTCACATATTGTAATCATATTCAGTTTTGAATGGCCATTTGTGTTACAAGCATAAATGTTCTTTAAGGTCTTTTAATTCTAGACATGAATTTTATTATGAAACTCTTTTATGACAACCCACTCAATGCATATATTGTTGTTCCACATTATGCTAATTTGACTTTCATTGGTTGATTTGGGTCTAGACATGACGTTATTCACTACCTTTTTTATATATTATTTTTTTGTAGTGAGGTTCTGGCCTGAATGAATGTATTAATCATCGAAGTTGTGAACCTTGGTCGAGATCCTTACAAATATATTTTCAAATTGGACCTCAAATAGTTTTCTCAGTCACCCCCTGTACACAGATACTGAAATTGTAGTTAATTACAAAATTAATACTGAATTAACACAAGTTTAATTGAGAAGTATTATGTACCTCAATAGGCTAGATTATTATTGACCGGGAAGCTTTATCTTAGAGCAGTTGGTTTCCTAAATCTTTAGCGCAATGACAGTCTTATGGAATGTGGAATTAGGTCTGCTAGCTAAGGAACATTCTTTAAAAGGTAGAGGAAACTCAAGACTCACATGTTTCCAATCAATATAAATGTTTAAATCGCTTCTCTAATTTTTTCTATTTATGATCTTCTTAAAACTTAACTTTCTAAATGCATTGATGGGGAAATAAAGATCTTCTAGGAACTAAAGGCTAATCATGTTTAATACTTACAATTCTCTGTTTTTATCTAATAATTTAAAAAAGATTGTACAAGTGTTTTCAAAGAGCAACACTTGTCACTAACATCATAAGAAGGAATATCCAAGGAGTCTTACCACTGATCCCCCACCACCAAATTCAAGAGAAAAACAAAATTCCACTACTAAAGAGATAGTAACAATGATCATCCCTAGTCTCTCCCTTATCACAAAATGATTACCATCAAAATTTGCATTTCCAATTGCGTCATGTGCGTTGAAGCGATAGTAACATTTTCACTCTCTTACCTAATGTCTCCCAATTCTGAAACTCTTGGGGAAGGGCAAGGCCATCTTCTCAGTACTTCAAAATACAACGAGTTCCATTTTTTCACATATTGATAATCATTGACTTAAAGTATAGTTGAAGTATTGACAGCCCATAGATATGCCCCGTCAAAGATCGCAGCCCTATGGCATTTAGTGACCCTTAGGGACATTCTGGTTCAGCGTGCCTGAGAACGTTCGAGCACTAAAGGGGATAGGAAGAGGTTAGGGATAGGGTTTACTCGGCCACCCGGAGCTAATGGAGCAGACAGTTTGATCCCACAACGAAAGATGAGAGAGATTTGGCAGTTGGCAACTTTGTACTGGCCAACACTACAAGTTTCAGCATCACCTGAGATGGCATTGTAGAATGAAAACAGAATGTGATCTCCAAAAAGAGAGAGAGGTTATTGTAGGTCTCTGCAACACAGTCCTGTAGGAATTGGAATCTCATCCATATCTCGCATGAGCTTCGAGATATGCCCCGTCAAAGATCGCAACCCTGTGGCATTTAGTGACCTTTAGGGACATTCTGGTTCGGTGTGCCTGAGAACGTTCGAGCACTGAAGGGGACAAGACAAGGTTGGGGATAGGGTTTACCCAACCACCCGGAGTTAATGGAGCAGACAGTTTGATCCCACAACGAAAGATGAGAGAGATTTGGCAGTTGGCAACTTTGTACTGGCCAACACTGCAAGTTTCACCATCACCTGAGATGGCGTTGTAGAATGAAAACGGAATGCGATCTCCAAAAAGTGAGAGAGGTTATTGTAGGTCTCTATAACACGGTCCTGTAGGAACTGGAATCACATCCATACCTCGTACGAGCTTCGAGATATGCCCCATAAAATATTGTAGCCCTATGGCATTTAGTGACCCTTAGGGACATTCTGGTTTAGCGTGCGTGAGAACGTTTGAGCACTGAAGGGGATAGGAAGAGGTTGGGGATAGAGTTTACCCGGCCACCCAGAGCTAATGGAGCAGATAATTTGATCCCACGACGAAAGATGAGAGAGATTTGGCAGTTGGCAACTTTGTACTAGCCGACATTGCAAGTTTTAGCATCACCCAAGATGGCATTGTAAAATGAAAATAGAATGTGATCTCCAAAAAGCGAGAGAGGTTATTGTAGGTCTCCGCAACACGGTCCTGTAGGAACTGGAATTGCATCCATACCTCCCACGAGCTCTGAGATATGCCCCATCAAAGATTGCAGCCCTATGGCATTTAGTGACCCTTGGGGACATTCCAGATTGGCGTGCCTGAGAACGTTCGAGCACTGAAGGGGATAGGACGAGGTTGGGGATAGGGTTTACCCGACCACCCAGAGCTAACGGAGTAGATAGTTCGATCCCACAATGAAAGGTGAGAGAGATTTGGCAGTTGGCAACTTTGTACTGGCCCACACTGCAAGTTTCAGCATCACCCAAGATGGCGTTGTAAAACAAAAATGGAGTGGGATCTCCAAATAGTGAGAGAGGTTATTGTAGGTCTCCACAACACGGTCCTGTAGGAACTGGAATTGCATCCATACCTCGCACGAGCTCCGAGATATACCCCGTCAAAGATCGCAGCCCTATGGCATTTAGTGACCCTTGGGGACATTCTGGATTGGCGTGCCTGAGAATGTTCGAGCACTGAAGGGGATAGGACGAGGTTGGGGATAGGGTTTAACCAACCACGCGGAGCTAACAGAGCAGACAGTTTGATCCCACGAGGAAAGGTGAGAGAGATTTGGCAGTTGGCAACTTTGTACTGGCCAACACTACAAGTTTCAGCATCACCCAAGATGGCGTTGTAAAATGAAAACAGAATGTGATCTCCAAAAAGCGAGAGAGGTTATTGTAGGTCTCTGTAACACGGTCCTATAGGAACTGCAATCGCATCCATACCTCACACGAGCTTCAAGATATGCCCCATCAAAGATCGCAACCCTATGGCATTTAGTGACCCTTAGGGACATTTTGGTTCAGTGTGCCTGAGAACGTTCGAGCACTGAAGGGGACAGGAAGAGGTTGGGGATAGGGTTTACCTGGCCACTCGAAGCTAATGGAGCAGACAGTTTGATCCCACGATGAAAGATGAGAGAGATTTGGTAGTTGGCAACTTTGTACTGGCCCACACTACAAGTTTCAGCATCACCCGAGATGGCATTGTAGAATGAAAACATAATGTGATCTCCAAAAGGGAGAGAGGTTATTGTAGGTCTCTGCAACACGGTCTTGTAGGAATTGGAATCACATCCATACCTCGCACGAGCTCTGAGATATGCCCCGTCAAAGATCGCAACCCTATGGCATTTAGTGACCCTTGGGGACATTCCAGATTGGCGTGCCTGAGAACGTTCGAGCACTGAAGGGGATAGGATGAGGTTGGGGATAGGGTTTACCCGGCCACCTGGAGCTAATAGAGTAGACAGTTCAATCCCACGACGAAAGGTGAGAGAGATTTGGCAGTTGGCAACTTTGTACTGGCCCACACTGTAAGTTTCAGCATCACCCGAGATGGCGTTGTAAAACAAAAATGGAGTGTGATCTCCAAAAAGTGAGAGAGGTTATTGTAGGTCTCTGCAACACGGTCCTATAGGAACTAGAATCGCATCCATACCTCGCACGAGCTCTGAGATATGCCTCGTCAAAGATTGCAACCCTATGACATTTAGTGACCCTTGGGGACATTCCGGATTGGCGTGCTTGAGAACGTTCGAGTATTGAAGGGGATAGGAAAAGGTTGGGGATAGGGTTTACCCGGCCACCCGGAGCTAACGGAATAGACAGTTCGATCCCACGACGAAAGGTGAGAGAGATTTGGTAGTTGGCAACTTTGTACTGGCCCACACTGCAAGTTTCAGCATCACCCGAGATGGCGTTGTAAACAAAAAATGGAGTGTGATCTCCAAAAAGTGAGAGAGGTTATTGTAGGTCTCCGCAATACAGTCCTATAGGAATTAGAATTGCATCCATACCTCGCACGAGCTCTGAGATATGCCCCGTCAAAGATCGCAGCCCTATGGCATTTAGTGACCCTTGGGGCATTCTGGATTGGCGTGCCTGAGAATGTTCGAGCACTGAAGGGGATAGGATGAGGTTGGGGATAGGGTTTACCTGACCACGCGGAGATAACGGAGCAGACAGTTCGATCCCACGAGGAAAGGTGAGAGAGATTTGGCAGTTGGCAACTTTGTACTAGCCGACATTGCAAGTTTCAACATCACCCGAGATGGCATCGTAAAATGAAAACGGAGTGTGATCTCCAAAAAGTGAGAGAGGTTATTGTAGGTCTCCAAAAAGAGTGTTTAAAAATGCAAAAACAGTGGGGGGTCCTTTGTATGGTTTGGGAGTTTGACCATTAAAACTAGAAATTGTCCTAGTAGTAAGTGTTGGTAACAGTTTTGAAATTTGATTGTTGAGTGTTGAGAAACCTTAAGTTTGGGATTTTTCTTGTTGGTTTGAGTCTATAATAACCATTTCCATCTGAAAAGTCGAGTGTTGAAATCATTTAAGAAGTATTTGCATAGTTTTCCCTAAAATTTGAGTGCATAAAAAGGGGTATGTGATTGCTCCCAAGGTGGATTTAGTGTTTTCTCCAAACAAGAGTTGCATTTTATGTTTGAAGTCATCTAATATAACCAAAGTGAAGGTGTTTGAACCATTTTGGGGTTCTAGAGACGTTGCAAAGTAAGAGTTCTAGAAAGCCCTAGGGTAAAGGGGCTAGAAAGGAGGGTTTTGTAAAAACCATTGTAAAGTTGATCATGAGACCAAAAAAATAGAAGAATCCTTGCATTTGAGTCGTTTCTTAGGACTTTTTTGGGTCATGGGAGTTCCAAAAGTCAAGGGATTGTGAGTTGCTTTGTAAATGGCCTCAAACTTTGAAGTAACATGGATAGATGAGAGTGATTTTGGAAAGAAAGGTATTCCTACGAAATTCCTTCAGATTTATCCACCATGAGTTCTTTGTCACATAGTCAATTGGTGTGCATAGATCCTAGGGAAGGGGATAGTTGGGAGATATCCTCTTGGGAATAGGGTCAAGAAGAAACCCTATAGGATTAGAAGAAGTCATTGGTTAGTTTGGGCATAGTGGCCTAAACTAGCAGGGTGGGTCTCCTTACATTATTGTTGGTTAGAGAATTCCAATTTTTATTTGGTCAAGGCTAAGAGACATATAAAAAACTACATTTTCAATTATGATATTAGATTAAGCTTGCTAATGCAAGATTCACAACCAGATTGGTTGTAGGAGGTTGTCACAAACCTTGGGTAACCAAATACTTGTGGGGATGAAAATGTTTCCCTTTTAATTCCATCCCCACCACATGTTGACCCCAAGGACGTCATATAATGCTTTGCAAATGGTGGCAACCATGATGAAATAAATAGTTAACAATTTTTTGATACCCAGGCCCAAAATGACTATGATGGAGATGTTGATTCTATACGTTACATGCCACTAGACAGAAAACAAGATAGTGGTTTACCCAGTAGATTCCTATAGCTACCAAAGAAAAGGATACAAAATTCTAAGGAACAAGAGAGACTAAGAAGTTATTTGAGGCTAATGCACTTTACATGAAGGAGAAGATCAGGGATAGGAAAGATGGGAGAGAGGAAAAGATTGCAAGAAATGAGATCTTAGATGCTATAGAGAGGGGAAAATGAGTTGCGAAGATGGTTGCACTAAAGGAATAGAAGAGGAAAGAAAGAGAGGATAATCTAAATGTTTGAAATAGATATAGACCAAATATTGGAGGTGCACCTTCAACAACTATAGAAATTATATTTACAACACTAGTGGAAGGAGATGTAATCGCACTAGCCCTAGAATCAATTAGTATGCCCAACATACCTCTTCTTCCATAGCATAAATCACATTCTGATATGTTCAATGCTCTAATCCCTAGATTAGGAAATATTCTTACTTAATAAGTGTAACCCCAAGCATTGTCACCATAGTTGGCAACAAATGGTGAGAGTCCCAATCAACTAGTGAAAGAAATGACTAAGTTGATGGAGCTGAATCCTACATTACACACATCTCCTAGTAGTGGACAGGAGGATGTTGGGATTGGCAGCATAACACCTATTCCCTTTCCCAGTTTTATGGACAATTGATGGAAACTCAAGTAGATGGGAGAAATTCCAATTTTTTTGAAGCGATAAAGTTTTGTGATGTATTTAGAATATCTAAGATAGACTTATTTTTTATGTGAACTAAACCATTCTTACATTACTATTTAAATGTATTTGTATTGTTATAATAGTTTGATTGTTGGTCATGGTGTAAAATATGTAAAGTTTAGAAATATAAATAGTTCATCATAGAGATATTATATAATTAATTTATTTTAAATAATAGAAATAATCATAACAAATAGATAGAAATAAAAAATAATAATTTTATACAAAAAGTTTTAATTTATTTTAAATAATTAAATAATAGAAACATTGTAGAATTAATAATTCAGTACAATCATAAAAAATAGACACTAAACAATCCCAAATTCAAACATACGAAGGTCTAACTAGAATAATGACTTTAAATAACCAAATACCAAAGCCAAACAAAGGAAACGAGACTTTTACCTTAAATGAATAAATTACATGAAGAAGGGTGGCTGGCTGTTTTGAAATCTACTTATTTTTCTTCTCTCCCTCCTGTCATCCAAGAGAACATGCAATGAAAGAAAAATATTGTCACAATAAGAAAATATGAAAAATATTGTTCTAGCTTTAAAAAAATTCGAGACATCAAAACATAAAATCTAGATTCTAAACAAATCAAAACATAAAATCTATGATTTAAACTAAATCTCATCACTTACGCATCATAACAATACGGTCCACCTTAGTCATGTGGATAGTCTTGGGGAAGAGGTTGCAATAATGTATTTGGATCCAGTTGATCACTCTTTCTCTCTCTCCCTCTCTCTGTATTCAATCTAATGAGCCAACTGGATCTGCTCGACATTTTAATGTCTCAAGTATTGCCTCGTGGTCTGACTCACGAACTCTCCAAAGATTCTTATTATGTGGTTTTCCACCATATTTTATCAAGTGGACATTTGATGCGACAAAAAGATTTGAATAATGAAGAATCTTCCTCTCTGTTTGCCAATCCTCGAATAACCACAAGTTAAGGTTCTTCATAGAATATCGTCTAAGCCATGTGCCGGTTAGAACCACCACACCGACATGGTACTCTAAACCTTCACCATCTATAACCGAGTGATCTAATTTTTGTTTGGATTGAACACAACGACACAAATAATAATCTGTCCCTTCTTCATTGTCTTCAGGTGCAATAACAACAAAAACATGGCCTGCAGTGACAAATGTACAAAATGCGGTCATTAATTCAGAAAATACTTGCATAAAAGTTATAAAGTTACATATTGAAATTACAAAGATATATAAATATATATATTACCAGGTTGCACTAGATCAGACAAGCGGTCAAAGTCAATAGACGATTCCATCTATACCATTTCTAGTGCTTGTGGGGGACGATAGGTGTCAATTGGGTCCAAAACCCGTATATCCCATTTGTCCACCCATTCAGTCGACTCACAGTCATCCCAATTTTCCTCTGCACATGATGGACAATAGCATGCCATTTTTCGTGTGTGGATACTCCATGAACCTGCATCAGATCTTCTAAAAGAGTGCAACTCACTAGATCCTGTTAGTGTGCAACAATCCTGATATGGTGCAATGTTAGTATTATCTATCAACCAAAAAAATCTACGAACCATAGACTCACCTTCCTTACCTGGACCCATTGTAGTGTTACACCACTGGACGATGGATTTTGCATCTGTCAATATTGCTCCATCTTTGTACTTTAGTTCTTCACGAGCTAAGGCTCTTTTGATGCATGCGCCTGCACCATCGTGCTCTCCCTTTCCATGACCAGCCTCTGTGAAATTCCACATGTATTGAATTCTACACAACTTGTGCATCTTGATCAACCAATAGAACATCCGTGCATTCTTGAATTGAGCTGCACAATTGTTTGACCAAATAATGTGCTGACGATATGTGATGCCCTTGTTAGCCAAATCTCCATAAAATAGTTAAAAAAAACCATGTACGAACTCCGTAGAATGTGATCGATCATCACTAATGTAAAAATGGTACTCCCTCAAAATCTTCCTGTCATCCTCTGTACTTGTAGGTGAATGCATGAATGTTATGTGAACAAATATGGAAACCTGTTGAGAAGTATAATACTTTGCTTGCACCTCATTTTGTGGTTGTAGTGTGTAGTTCTCTACGAAATCTACAATCGAAACAATGGTATCCAGTGGAAATGTATCCTTGCACAACTTGAATTACAAATCCAGCCATCGAGCTCTATGGGTATGCCTTGCATACTCGTAAATAATATTTTCACGAAATTTTTTCATGAACTCATACACTGGAATCTTTTCAATGACTAAATCACATCTTTTACCATGTTTTCCATCTTTTAGAGCATATGTCATTGTCTTAAATTTTCCATTATCTACTATTTCATTTCCAATTGCATGTGTACTATCCATATGTTGACAAGTTGATAAAAGTTGCAAAGAACCACAAAATAAGCACGTACCATCCAAGCATGATGTCTTGTAAAATTGTTGGCTGTCCCTTATTTCACATAAAATGTTGGATATGAATTCCCTTGAAGATCTTGGTGGCTCATTTATGTCACAATCCTGCAAAACAAACTGAGAATGCAAAATTACGCATATATGCCTAAAAACATCAAAATGGTTAGAAAATTCAATATGTATCCTACAACAACAAGTTGTGCGTGTGTGATTTATCTTCACATAAAAAGGTTTACCCATCTCAAAAAATCTTTGACTTATTCGAATTTGAGGATACATACCAATAAATTTTGCAAAAAATTGTGTCTGAGTTGTGTCCAAAAAATGTTTCGTATGTGGCTCGCGATTTTGGCTTCCAATCCTCCTTCTTACAACATCTCTTTGATTAGGGGAAACACGTGTGTTATTTTTCCAAAAATCTTTGATCAATGATTTCAAGGCTTCACTAATTTCTTTATCCTTTCGCGGTAGTCTACCGCTAAATGTCCATAACTCATTTTTTGTTGGATCTTCCAATCTCTCACACCTTAGCATGGCTCTCCTTAGAGTACCTCTACCAATTTTTAATGTTTTGCTTGTCTTTCTCATGAGTCGAGCTTTCTTCATTTGGCTACTTACTATTGTCGATGTATGTACTCATCTTGCGATATTACTATCTTTGGTGCGTGATTTAGAACCCACTTTGTCATAAGCATTCATTAGATTCTTTACAATGTTTTTTTCATTTGAATCATCCATTGTTCTTAGCCCAAGAATTTTCATGATAGGCCTAAATTTTAAATTTCTCATCATTTCAACAAATAATTGGCATTGAACTGTAATATTTAATTCATCAAAAAATAATCTCCACATACGATTAACTTTTCTTTGACAAGTACGCTTGCTAATCTTGTCAGGCATTGATTTCAAAATGTTACTATCAATATCAATCAAATATTTTGGTCTTCTAAAACGAATTCTAGAAGGTGTTACAATCTCTTCAATTCTCTCAACATTTTGAACATCAACATAAGGTTGAGTGTATTGCGTACCTTGAACCAAAGATGATGTGCCTTGGAAATAAGATGTAAAAGATGGAATATCACCTACTTGATGTGTTGATGTTGTGCCTTCAACATGACATGATGGAGTGTGTATATCGTCGGATCTACAAATTGGTGTCTCTTCAACATGAGAGGACGATATGACTTCAACATTGGAAGATGGTGTAGCGGACGATATGACTCCAACATTAGAAGATGGTGTAGCTTCACAATTCAATTGTCTTCTTGAGCGTAACAGTCTCATTCGTTCTCTTTGTCTTTCCAATTCTTCCTCTTTGTTTCTTGGTACCGGTGGTTCTTGATCCTCTTCAAAAGTCAATTCTTCATTATTGCTTTGCAATTTTCTTTGCTCACGTAGTAATTTCATTTTATCTCTTTTAATTGCCAAATCTCTCTCCCTATCTTCATTTGTTTGATTTTTTGGTTTCTTCCTTGGCATGATGATGATTTCTACATGTCAAATTATTCATATATTTGAATTACTTAAAATGTGTAAATTACAAATTATTCAAATACATATAAAAATTATAATTATTTGAATGAATACACAATATATATATAAAACGACTTGTCAAATTTCTAACCATTTCGAAATAACATTTCATTGAAACATACAAATTTCAATGAATTCACTATATATTAAACAACATGTCAAATTATAATCAAATTTGTATCTATATATCAACAAACAATATTTAAAATAGATTGCACGAACCTTTTCTATACAAGGAATATTCAAAAAGTCTTCAAATCGTGTATCCAATGATTGAATTTGGTGTTTGCTAGCTTCCAAAAGTGTTTGCCACCTTGAAATAGTGTTTGTTAGCTTGAAATAGTGTTTGCCACCTTGAAAGAGTGTTTGCTGTGTTGAAACCCGCAATTTTTGTCGGGATAACAGAGTGCAGAACAGAAAAAAAGCAGAGAATGAATGAAACGGGCCCCAAAGTTGCTTTTTGACCATTTTTAGGTGATTTCACATAGTGCGTATGCGCTATAGCACGTACGCACTATATGAGAACACATCACTCTCCACCCTCCCTACTCTCTCTCTCTCTCTCTCTCTCTCTCCCTACTCTCTCTCTCTTCCTACTCTCTCTCCCCTCTCCCATCCCCTACACACTCTCTCTCTCCCCTCTCCCATCCTTTACTCTCTCTCTCTCTCTCTCTCCCTCTCCCACCACCTACTCTCTCTATCTCTCTCACCCTCTCTCCTCTCCCATCCCCTACTCTTTAGATATCTCACACACTCCCATCCTCCCTCTCCCACTTCTTACTCTCTCTCTCTCTGCCACCTCCTACTCTCTCTCACACTCTCTCCCATCCCCTACTCTCTCTTACACACACTCCCATCTGCCCCTCTCTCCCATCCGCTACTCTCTCTCTCTCTCTCTCAGGCTACTCTCTCTCTCCCCTCTCCCATCTCCTAAACTCTCTCTTTTGCAGATACACACTCCCATCCCCCTCTCTCTCTCCCCTCTCCCATCCCTTACTCTCTAGATCGCTCACATGCACTCCCATCCCTCTCTCTCCTCCTCTCCCACTCGCTCTCCCACCACCTACTATCTCTCTCTCTCTCTCTCAAGTTCTCTCTCTCCCTCTCTACTCTCTCTCTCTCTCCCATCCCCTACTCTTACTCTCTCTCTCTCTCTCTCTCCAATCCCCAACTCTCTCTCACACTCTCTCCCATCCCCTACTCTCTCTGACACTCTCTCTCATCCTTTCACTCTGTCTCTCTCATCTCGTACTCTCTCTCTCTCTCTCTGTCACCTCCTACTCTCTCTCACACTCTTTCCCATCCTTTCACTCTATCTCTCCCATCTCGTACTCTCTCTTTGCCACCCCCTACTCTCTCTCACACTCTCACACTCTCTCTTATCCCCTACTCTCTCTCTTTCACACACACACACACACACACACACACACACTCCCATCCCCCCTCTCTCTTCTCTCCCATCCCCTACTCTCTAGATTTGTTACACGCACTCCCATCCCTCTCTCTCCTCCTCTCCCACTCCCTCTCCCAGGTCACCTACTATTTGTCTCTCTCAAGTTCTCTCTCTCCCTCTCTACTCTCTCTCTCTCCCATCCCCTACTCTTACTCTCTCTCTCTCCCATTCCCAACTCTCTCTCACACTCTCTCCCATCCCCTACTCTCTCTCACTCTCTCTCCCATCCTTTCACTCTGTCTCTCCCATCCCGTACTCTCTCTCTCTCTCTCTACCGCCCCCTACTCTCTCTCTCACTCTCTCCCATCCTTTCACTCTATCTCTCCCATCCTTTCACTCTGTCTCTCCCATCCTGTACTCTCTCTCTGCCACCCCCTACTCTCTCTCACACTCTCACACTCTCTCCCATCCCCTACTCTCTCTCTTTCACAGACACACACTCTCTTATCCCCCCACTCTCTTCTCTCCCATCCCCTACTCTCTACATCTATCACGCACACTCCCATCCCCCCTATCTCTCTCCCTCTCCCTCTCCTACCGCCTACTAGATCTCTCTCTCTCAAGTTCTCTCTCTCCCTCTCTACTCTCTCTCTCTCCCATCCCATCCCTTACTCTCACTCTCTCTCTCTCCCATCCCCTACTCTCTCTCACACTCCCATCCCCTAATCTCACTCTCTCTCTCCCATCCCGTACGAGCTCTCTCCGCCACCACCTACTCTCTCTCACACTCTCACACTCTCTCCCATCCCATACTCTCTCTCTCTCTTACACACATTCCCATTCCCCCCCTCTCTCTCCCTCTCCCACTCTCTCTCCCACTGCCTACTTTCTCTCCCCCATCCCCTACTCTCTCTCTCCCCTCTCCCATCCCCTACTCTCTCTCTTTCATAGACACACACTCCCATCCCCCCCTCTCTCTCTCCTCTGCCATCCCCTACTCTCTAGATTTGTCACACACACTCCCATCCCCCCTCTCTCTCCCTCTCCCTCTCCCTCTTGCACCACCTACTATCTCTCTCTCTCTCTCTCAAGTACTCTCTTTCCCTCTTTACTTTCTCTCTCCCATCCCCTACTCTCACTCTCTCTCTTCCATCCCCTACTCTCTCTCACACTCTCTCCCATCCCCTACTCTCTCTCTCTCTCTCACCCCCATCCTGTACAAGCTCTCTCTACCACCCCCTACTCTCTCTCAAACTCTCACACTCTCTCCCATCCCCTACTCTATCTCTCTTATACACATTCCCATTCCCCCCCCCTCTCTCTCTCACACACTCCCTCTCCCATTGCCTACTCTCTCCCATCCCCAACTCTATCTCTCTTACACACTTCCATTCCCCCTCTCTCTCTCCCTCCCACTCCCTCTCCCATCGCCTACTATCTCTCTCTCTCTCTCTCTCTCTCTCTCTCTCTCTCTCTCTCTCTTTGCCACCCCTACTCTCTCTCACACTCTCACACTCTCTCCATCCCCTACTTTCTCTCTTACACACACTTCCATCCCCCCTCTCTCTCCCTCTCCCACTCCCTCTGCCATTGCCTACTCTCTTTCTATCCCATCCCCTACTCTCTCTATCTCTCTCTCCCCTCTCTCATTCCCTACTCTCTCTCTTTCACACACACCCATCCCCCCTCTCTCCTCTCCCATCCTCTACTTTTTCTCTCACTCACTCTCCCTCTCCCACTGCCTACTCTCACTCTCTCTCACTCTCTCTCTCCCTCTCTACTCTCTCTTTGCTACCCCCTACCCTCTCTCACATTTTCACACTCTCTCTCTTTCTCTCTTACACACATTTCCATCCCCCCTCTCTCTCTCCCTCTCCCACTCCCTCTCCCATTGCCTACTCTCTCTTCCATCTCCTACTCTCTCTTCCATCCCCTACTCTCTCTCAAGCTACTCTATCTTCCCCCTCTCCCATTCCCTACTCTCTCTCTTTCACACACATGCACTCCCATCCTCTTCTCTCTCGCTCTTCCTCTCCCACTCCGTCTCCCACCACCTACTCTCTCTCTCCCCCATCCCCTACTCTCAATCTCTCCCCCCCAACTTGTACTCTCTCTCACACTTCCTCTCTCTCCCATCCCCTACCTTCAATCTCTCTCCCCCATCCCGTACTCTCTCTTTGCCACCTCTACTCTCTCTCTCTCACACTTCCTCTCTCTTGCATCTTGTACTCTCTTTGCCACCCCTACTCTCTCACATTTCCTCTATCTCCTATCCTATACTCTCTCTGCCACCCCTACTCTATCTCACTTCCTCTCTCCCCTCTCCCATCCCCTACTTTCTCTCTATCTCTCTCTCACACACAAATAGCCATTCCCTTGCCCCACCCACCTAGCTCTCTCTTGGTTTTGGTTTGCAATTTAGGTCTCAATAGTGCGTACACACTATAGCGCGTGCGCACTATAGCGCATACACACTACCTCGAATTCACTAGCGTTTTAATAGCGCGTGCGTGCTAGAGGGCTTACGCGCTATAGGGCTTACACGCTATTCAAAGCTTTGCATTAAAACCAAGCCTAAGGCTTGGTTTTGCCTTGGAGATCCAACCCAAAGGTTTGGAGTTTATAAACAGGTCTGAGACGTGTTTTCCAGCAAACATACAAAAAATGATTGATTTTTCTTGTGTGCTCCCCTTCAAGATTCCTCGTGGTTGGGTATCGATAAGATCGAGT
This sequence comes from Cupressus sempervirens, assembly GCA_028749045.1. NCBI lineage: Eukaryota > Viridiplantae > Streptophyta > Pinopsida > Cupressales > Cupressaceae > Cupressus > Cupressus sempervirens. The sequence continues at coordinate 207,417,493 of CM053788.1, forward strand.
TACATAACATTATAGGTCTCTGTATTAGCTATCTAACCATATAATTTATTTTTAATTTGAACTATTTTAAGTCTTTCATCTATAATTTCTTTTGAATGTATGTTCATTTTTTGTCAGAAACCACCATGTACTAATTGGGCTGTAGATTTTAGCTCATTCATCAAATTTTGTAACAGCTTAGTTTTTTAGAAACTAGACTCCATTCTACACACTTTGAAAAAAAGAAGTTTTGATTTTAGATTAGTTTTCAATCATTTCTAGGGGGAGCACACAGATATTTCACGTTTTTGGGATGGGTCTAATTTAAAAATTCATTAAAAAAAAATACACATTATAAAATTACTTGAAAAATCTGGGATAAACTACATAGTGTTAGGTAACTTTTGACCGGAGCGATTAAAGAATTTCAAAAAAAAAGTTAAAATTTTAGGGGGGCCACACTTTGTACTATGTTATATTTTTTTGGAATAAACAGTACCACTTTTTGTGGCCCCTTTTTTTGAGGACCTAAAACTAAACCATTTTGAAAAAAAATTAGTAGTTTAGAAACTAGATTCAAAGGACTACGACTTTTATTTTTGTCATATCTTAAAATTTTAAGCGTAACTATCTTCAAATTTTTGTTGAAGTCCAGAATTTGTTGATTTCAGGAAAAAGGTGTCCACTTATACCCCCCTTTTGGCACCACAACTTGGTGCACTTACCCCATAGTTGTTTAACATGTCACCTATCCTCATGTGGAGACGGAAAGGATATTTTGAGTCAATTTTGATGTTGAAGGGGTTTGGGAGTCTTTACAAACCCAAGAGAAATAAATTGGTATGTGGAAAGTTAAGAGTTGCTTAAAGCTACATGATAATGATGCAACATTGTCAATGTCATTTGAGTAAGAAATGAAACTTCTTCATTTCAAAGTGAGAATTGGTTTAGAAAAGCACAATTAAAAAATGACTAGGAAGCATATATGTAGCCCCTAGATCGACTGTCATGAGGTTGGAGGTTAGAATACATATTTCTTGTAATATTAAAATTGTTAATTTTTTTTTTTGCATTTTCAGTACATTTTGGTTGCAACCTAAGTATCTTTGTTATTTTGGATCGAATAGTGGTTTCTTTTATTGTAATAAGTTATAATTCATTATGTTCTCCATTTTATGCACTATAACTTTCACTACTTTGAAGTTTTGGTTTGCTAAACAAAAAACCAAATCCTAGATTGCATTTCATTGGTAGTCTTAGGTGTTGAAGAGAAAAATGCCCCTAGCCAGAAACTCCACCATGGGAAAATTTTGGCCATTGCAGGGTTGAAAGCCGAGGCAATGTACATTAGGATGCAAGTGGAGTTTTGTGAAAAGACCTCATCAGTTAATTTTGCAAGCAAGCCCTAGGTGAGCAGGCAGAGTGCCCAATTAGGAACTTTGCATAGAAAACATCATAACTTGAAGGAGGGGATTGATTGATAGAAAAGAATGATCAAGGAGTGTTGATTGAAGTTAGAGGAGGTTGTGTGCAAGGTTGAAGCCAAACCTTGAATCCATTTTATCACCATTGTGCAATAAAAGTCGGTTTATAGCCTCATTTAGGCCAAATAGGCCTAATTTTGAACTAGGGTATTGTATAGAGGACACAACCGTGAACCCTAAAAAATACTTATGGCCAATAGTGAAGAGTTTCAGAGGTCCTTCGTCAAGTTTTTGAGAAACACTCTAAAAATTGAAAACCTAGGCCTAATTGGGACTCATTTTGAGTAAGTCTATTTTGCTTGTTTGTGAGCTTTGGACTTCAAAAAAACTATAAGTCAAACTAGTGTGTAGGGTTATTCCACTCCTATATGACATATGAATGCACTTGAGAAGATGTTGAGCAAGCACATGAAGACCACCTTTGTTAGTAGAATAGCTTAACCAACTTTACTTGGGAAGGTCTAGGAGAGGGTTTGTAGGAGATTGAGACTTTTAGAGAAAGAATCTAAATGCTGACGGTTCATGCCTTATACCGTGGATGAGATGAATAAATGGGTTTGATCTTCTAAAGAATCTATAAGTGTTGAACTTTTAGAGCCTCCCTATCACAGATTTCTTGAAGGATGATGAATTATATCATTTGCATTGAATGAAGAGGAAGGTGGTGCAATGTGGCTTTGCTGATATAGTCTCTGCACTTTCTTTCATGCAAGCATTCAATATGGAAGATGCAGTACACTATATACATTCGCTTCCTCACAAGCCCAAAGATACATTGGATTGTTGGAGATAAAAGTGGCAGGTGGTTAAGCAAAGTGGACAGCAAAGAGGCAACATGGTGCCAAATTTCTCCTTTGATGCCATGAAAGATCAAATGGCTTTCAAACGATGGATGACAGAGGAGATATTGAAGGATGTTTTCTTTTCTCCGCTTATCCTTTCTTACTCAATATTATTTGGGTGTTGTTGGGAGTTGAGTATGCGATAGCAAAATTTTGATGGCGAATGAATATTAGCATTGCAACCCTTTTACGTGCATGGCAATTGGCATACAAACCACACGGCACATACGTTCCTGTATTCTCCAGAGTTCTCGTATTATCGTGCAATTTGGACAAACTACGTGCACTTTGATAATGTTCAAAAACTTATGATTAAATTTTAATCATTTTATTGATTGCTCTTTTTTAACAAGAGCTCGAGTCCCTAAGGGTTAAAAGATAATATTAGTCTAAAGCTATTAGTGGCCTCATCATTCCAGAGATTTGGAAGAAAGTTCTGGAATATAATTTCTTCAAATTTTAGTTTCAAAAAATTAATTTTACCACTAGGAAAATGGGGCTCATCGAATCAAAATTAAGAAATTGATGTGTAAAAATTAATTAAAAATAAATCAATTTTGAACTTTAAAATAAAGTGAGTTTAAGTATAAAATTTAATTGGTGTACCACAACTGGGAACATTAGTTCCCTCCCTTATAGATAAGGCAGGGACTAACAACATTGACCATTTAACTCTTTGCAATTGGTATTTTTAGTATTCTTTAATCTTTTTATACTAACTATATTACAATATAATATGTATATTTAGTAATTTTAGAAGATCTTATATAAATTTATTTAAGAATGTTATAATTTCAATTTAAAAAATATGTAATATGTCTTTAAAATATATAATCATCTAAAACTAAAAAAAAATCTTTTAAGTTATGTTTATATATAATTCTAATCGTGGTATATATATAATTTTTAATTTAGCCGATAGGCTATTTGTGGGAACTTTGTTCCTAGAAATTAAATTTTCCGTGAAAAATTTGCAAGAGTTTGGCCGGAAAATTGAAAATCCTCCCCGTTAATTATTTATCAGCCAATTTTTTATCTACCTCCACTTTTAACTCTTGTTTTGATATTTATGGGTTATCTTGAGTTTTAACTATTATTTTTCTTTTTCTATTTATTAGCTGTGATCTCCATTAGCTCTTCACTCAACTTTTGATTTTTAAAATTGATTTAGATTTTAGTTTTTTAATTATTTTAATTAATTTTTTTATATTAGTTTAATTTTTTCTTTAAATATTATTTTTTAGTTTCTATAATTTATTTAATCAATAGAATATTTATTAAACATATTTTTTTCTTATATTTCTCTCATTAATTTTTCATAATAATTTTTTTAATGGTTTTTTTAAGTGATTTTTTTTCATATTTGATAAAATTAATTTAAATAAATAATATTTGTTAATCTATTTAAAAGATTTTAGTAAATATTATGTTATTTAAATTAAAAATTATTAATAATCTAATTTGTTCACATAAGATTATAATTTAAATATCCACTTTTAACTATTGTTTTTCTTTTCTTATTTATTTAAAAAGTAATTACTTGTGATCTCCACATTGGATTATGTTGTGATATCCATTTAATAAACTTTTGATTTTTTAAATTGATTTAGGTTTTGGTTTTTAAATTACTTTAATTTTTTTTTCTTAGTTTAGTTTTTTTTAAAAATATTATTTTCTCAATTTCTATAATTTATTTAGTCAATAGAATATTTGTTAAAGATGTCACTATTTTTCATTTTTTTTTGTATTTCTCTTATTAATTTTTCATAATAATTTTTTTGATGGGTTTTTTTAAATGATTTTTTTTCAATAAATTAAATTTAATTGTAAAATATTAAAATTATTGAACACGTTTGTTAAGCAATACTCAAATTTTTTAAATATTGTAAATTTTATATCTATGTTTTAATCTTCAACTTTTTTATTTTTGTGTTTTCATTTTAAAAAAAACTTATATGTACATTATTTAATGTTCATTCTACATTTTTCTCTTAAATCTCATCTCCTATCGGCGCACTCGTTGCATGTACAAAAGCATGTGACTGCTAGTTAAATATTTATTAATATATAATCAATTTTAATTTTTTTCATTATTGAAAGTTCAATTATGCATGGGAATTATTTATTGTTAATTTTTATTCAAAATAAAAAATTATATTAGAATAAGACTAATATTTTTTAATAATATGTCTTATTTTTATTTTAGAACATTTCAATACTATTAATTAACTTAAAAAATACAAAGTCAATTATATAATGACCAATTTAAATTTTATAATTATTGAAGTGTAAAAATAATTCTTAAATATATTATAGAGAATACTTTATCAAGATGTGCAAAAGAATTAAACTAAAGATCTAAATTAAATATAAAAATTTAAAAGTATAAAATTATATAAATTAATAATAAAAAATATTATGATTATATTAAAATATGATATTAAAAATAAATATATTTCTTTAAAGAGACTAATTTGTTTTTGAAGTAAGGCAATATCATCTAATATAATATAAAGTTACTAAATTGTATATTAGGTTATAATATATTATTATTGAAATAAATTCAAAAAAAAAAAATTTTAAAATAGTAGGAGATAATTTCCATAGCAATGAAACACTACTCATGAAATATGAGTCAATGAGTTTGACTCAAAATCACACAATTAAATCCTGATAGCACTATCACAATTTTAAAATAACTATAGTTTTTAAAGACATTATGTACTGTTTAGATTGAAATAATGGTATTATTAAATAAATTTATACAATATATTATGAAATCCTAAAATTACATATTGTATAATAAAGTAATAATTATTAAAATATTAAAAAATATTAAAAATACCAAATAAAAAAAGTTTTAAAAAAAGTAATTATTAAAATGATTGAAATTCAATAATTTGACCTTTTCATATTGCTCATAGTCCTAATTGAGGGTAATATGACGATTTTGTAAAATATAGAGTACAAAAATGTTTGTGCCTTGTGGTTTGTTTGGCATAGGTATGGGCGGTATGGCATTTATCCATGTTGAATTAACTACCCAAGCAGTCGTTGCCCACTCAAATGGTTATATCCATGAGCCACATCATCTCTTCTGTGACCACAACCCCTTGCATTTTACCTCCTTTCCCTCCTCTATCACTTCATATCCTCCCAAGCTGAGACAACTTTAACTGAAACAAGGACAAGTTCATTTGATTCCTATCGATCCCAGACACCAATTCTAGCTCCCAGTCATAAAAAAAATCTATCAATAAGGTTCACGCCTCCCTTGCCAACCACTCTTAAACATCACACACTAATAAAAAAATTAAATTTGTAAAAAGCAAGTCAAATTTGACTATTTAGCACTTTTAGGCTAAGAATGAATGTGGTTATGAAATATCGATTTATGCGTTGGATTTTTTTTTTTGTATTGTAAAGTGATGGTCTAGGTACAATGATGATTTTTTACTATATATCCACCAAGTCGGTTGTATATGGTATGTTGTGACTACTATCAAGTGGTCATTTTCTGAGTGCTATTAAGTACGAAATTGTTGATTTGGGGGTGGTGCTCTCGATCAACGAATTTCAAAATATATTGTAATGCTTTATTTTATTAATATTTGATAAAATGTTTTTTTATCATTTAAAAAAAAATATTTTAATTAACCAATTAATTACTTTCTCTAATATATTATTATTGGACACTTTTACTACATTTCATTCCACAATGAATTAAATAAATATAAAGTTTTAGTTGTCTTTTTCTATTTTTATTTCTTCTAACACTAAATGAAATTATTTATTATATATTTTTTATAATCATATGCATGAATTAAATTATAGTTTTCATGGATAGTTTTTTATGTATATCTATCATATTAGTTCAAAGTCCTTCATAATCTAGCCATTATTAAATGCATATATATGTAACTAATTAACATAATAATTTAGCTCTTCACAAAGATACATGCAAATTTATATTCCTTTAATACTTGCAACCAACTTTACTCATTGATTCTTTTGATCATTGTCATCCATTAATCAATGTCGTGAGTTCAAATTGTAATCTAGGCATTTTCCTACAAGCATATATAATTATTATAAAATTCGTAATATTTGAGAATTCATTGTATTTAATACTATCCATTTGCTATCACAAAGTTATACTAAATTGAAGAGGAGTTCATATAATAATTTATAGATGTACAAGACCAATATAGCAATTTGAGAATTTGTGGAGGTATTATAGTTTACTATTTGATTTGATGTATTGAGATCATGCACCATTGAAGTAATGGTTGAATGTAAACTAGCACTTGCACCTTTGAAGGGTGCAAGGGTTACATTGATAGTCTTATATATTCTTGATTATTTGCTTGAGTACTTTTATTTTGTTACTAATTCTAATTCTAACTTGTAGTTTGTGCAAGTTGATTTATTTAACATTATCTTTTTTATTGCTTTTCACGCTCAAATACAAACATTTTATTTGAAGAGTCATCTCATCTAGGCGAGCCTCTTCCTTTTTCCGTATAATTGTATATGGATTACTTTTCATTTTGGAGTATCTTTCAAAAGTGAAAGCATGTAAAATGTGAAGCCCATATATTGATTTTACTATGGATATAACTATAAAAGTAAGGCCTTGTCTCTCAACCACACTAATATCGACTATTGCTTTCTATAGCGTGAATCCTTGAGATTTGTCTATCATGAAAGCCCACGACATGGTGATTGGTAGTTGTCTTTGGCTACTAAATGTGACATGCACTATTGGCACACATTTGGGATCCTCTTGGTTCAATGGTGGTCCATTATAATTTTCAAAATGTGTGACAACATACATGAGCACGTCGATGGCTTAGTACCCAGTTTGTAAATGATATCAGTAATCTCACCAATAACTCCACTAACAAATCCTGCTTCCTTCCAAATGTTTGTTGTAAGCATTACACACTGTCCTATATAGAGCAATAAATGCTTCTCTAATTTTTCATCAAACTTCTGGTTGTTGTACTTACTGCAATTGGGTGATTTAATTATTTTAACATATTTTTATTGTGTAGCTTCATTGCGTCTTTAGTAGCGAACAAATGTATAGACCCATCAAATCCTTTGTTTTCATTTGTAATTAAGTGAACGTCTATAGAAATCATTACAAGCTCCTAATCATGTTGTGTAGGGTTTGCATCTCATATATTGTACAAAAGTTGGTGGAATTCTACATTTGTGCTAGTCCAACCTTGTTGTTAGAAAATTGTTTGTAATGTAACAATTGTAGTAAATTTATCCCATAGCAACTAGCATTCAAATGTGATATATAAATTGGCTTGTCCATAACAAGGGGTAGTTGTGTCAGGTTACCAAAAATAACAGTTGATACTCCACTAAAGTATACATGTTGTCAATCAGGAAAGGCCTCTCATAGTCGGTTATCAATTTTAAGGAGGAGTTTGGACCTATGAAGCTCATCTAATCAATAATAATGTACTTGATATATTTTAATTCTTCTTGGAATGCTATTAATGCTCGGTCTTGTAATTGTTGCATTTTCTTGACAGGGATTCTAAGCTTTGAATGTAATGTTGTTGCATGTATGTTGAATGCATCAATTCTCATGGGGGCTAGTAGTAGCAATTATCCCTTTCGTTGATGTTCTTTATTATTGGACACTTCTTTTATTAATGCAATTAAATGGGATTTTCATGTATCTCTTGTACCTCGTACAATCATGTGTAGTGGTTCATGTTACTGATGTTGGTCATGTCCCATAATTATATGGAGTGGTAGCTTTTTCTCAGAAGATATTGTGTATTGAGGATAATTGAAGGACACATGTATGGTATTAATACAACTATTAGTTTTGTTTTCATATATAAATTGTGCAACATTTGCATGCAAATGTGGTGGAACAGTAATATAGTCCCACTTGTTGCTTGTGTCAAATTCATGCTTTCCAAGAATATCTAATTCATCAAGTACTACAATATATAGTGGTCCCATCTATGAGAAGAGTTCCCACTCACATGGATCTATCATATCATTGTTCTCTTGACCATATGTATTTTCTTCTTCATTTTCATCTTCTTATCAAAGTTTTTTTTCCTTATCCATGGTGCAATTGACATGCCATACATCATAACCCCCAGTATTCATTTACTGCCAATTATTGATTGTTTCTTCTTTTGTGAGGCCTATCTCTAATTATATATCATGGAAATGTTTATATAAGAGTAGCTCGGTCCAACAATTTTTTTCAAAATGTTATGGTTCAAGTTTAGGATTTTGTAGAATTTTGGATAAACATTGACAATAGTTGTCTTTTCTTGTTCTTTCCATTTCCATCCTTTTCACCTAGGCTAGATCTAGGTGTCTCCTAGCCATCTTATTATTCAGTGTTGCACTTTTTGTCCAACATTCAAAGATATGAAATATTGATTGCAAAAAACAAGTGGCAGTTTTGGTAGCATGTGACATGTTTCATGTGCTCCTATATCACGTTCAACAATAACTTCAGTCAAGAAATTATGATATGTGAATAGGGCTAGGCCATATGGCTTTTGTGTTATAGATATTCTCTTCAGCATATCAATACATGTCTCAGACTATTTTTCTGGTTTTGTTGCATATTTTGTAATGTATTTCAAGACAAGTGTCTGTAAGAGCATAGGTTGGAAATCTACGTTTTCCCTCCAAATCAAAAGCATCATTGGATTATGTATATTTAACCTATCATCATTTCTTGCAGGTTCATATTGTATGTTTCCAACACTATCACATGATAATGTAGACATAACCTACTCCTTTCAAGGGGCTTTATATCTACATGTTAACTCGTTCCCTTTCTTATGTAGCCATGTATGCTGAGTACATTTTGTATGTCTTTGAACTCGGTTAATAAACTCTTTGTAATCACATGTAAGATTTGTAGCCAAGATCTCCTCTATATTCAAAAGGGATGAATCATCTAAGGGAAAATGATATACTGTAGTATTTCGATGGTACGTATTATGTGGATTCCATGCAGTAATACACATATCAAATAATTTTCTAGCACCTTCAACTTTGACACTATATTTCTAGTCCAATGTATCCATATTTGGTGCATTTAGATTCCAAATGAATCCATGTATATGTCTAGTTCTTTGACGTTTCCATTCAATTCTGTACCACAAATCTATTGCCCCAAGGAGCTTTTCAATCACTTCTGAAATATCAGGAACTTTTGATGGAGATATAGTGCAACAATGTGTCGATTGTAATGACATTATTTGATTGTTGTTTAGTTGTTTGCATGCCCATATCCATGTTGTCTTTTAATAATAGTTGTAAATATGTCCATTTCATTTCTACAACTCTTAATCTAAAGAATAGGGTAGGCATTCTGAGTTGGTTGATCATATTTGCTAGGTCAGCACAATGTTTTTTCCAAAATGGCCTCGTGCCTTGCATCGTAGATCCAAAATGCATAAGTTCTTTTGCTAACTACATATCTAGGAGTTGTTTTAGATGTGTACAAAGGTCTTCTATAGTCATCGGTATATTTTCTTCAATGTTTTTTTGTCAAAAAAATTGCTGCTAGGCTTTGGCTACGATGACACATCATCATATTGTAAATAAGATAGTGAAATCTTGGGTGCTTTCCAAATCATTGATCTTGGTATTTTATTAAAGGAACTTCATATTCATGCATGTGTACTTTCTATACTTGTGGCTGCATTGGCAAGGTAATTATGTTAGGGAAGAGGATTGAAAATGCTAGATCTAACAGTTTTCTGCAATATTTTGTAGGTTGAGCTCTCTTTTAACAACATCCAATTCTCACTAATTGCTTGACAATCTGGGCATGAGCAAAGATGTAGTGCCTACCCTCGTTCACATCTGTTCTAGACTCATTGTTGCTATTATTATCAGACTTTGATGGACTAGTATTATGTTGATGGATTAGTGGTATTGTTTTGAGACTATCAGATATTATGTTATGGATTCAGTGGTTATATGATGTGATCATTTAGACTTTACATTTCATGCATACATGATGATCATTATATTGTTTTCAGTTATTAATGATGATTAGTTAGATGGTTTATTATCTCATGTGTTTTATTATGGATACTTACCCCATACTTGCATGTGTATGGTGTGCGTGTTTTCTTATTGTATGGCATTTCTGATGTGGTTAAGGAAGGGAGTCGTAGTCACCTGCTTAGTCGGGATCTACAAGATGCACCACTTCCTGCCATTGTCTGTTTAGCTTAGCATTATATATTGTATGTACATGCATGGTTTTTCTGCAGGTTGCAGGTACTGGGTATCGACTTCCCTGAATTGCCAGGATGAGCGTACCCTATTATATTATCTCAATGATAAGAGAAGGGAGATAAATTCTCAAGTCCAAATCCCAAACCCTTAAACCATTTGTCCTAGTGAGTTAGGACAAGTATCAGAGTTGAGTACCCACCGAATGTGTCGGATGACATAATTCGTGATTTTTAACCCTTTAGACTGATTTTGTATGATTTGTTCTATGATGGGTTTTCATATTTTATCTTGGAGGTCTATGGTGAATTTTCTATTAATTAAGTCTTAATAAATAGATTTAATTAATAAATTAATTATTTGAGAAAAATTAATAAAATATCATGATTTTTGATATTGTGATTATAAGTAATTAAATGAGAATTAATTGAGGAAAATGAATTAAATAAAAGAAAATTAGAAAATTAAAATTAATAATAATTATAAAATAATAATAATAAAAGTTATAAAAATTAAAATGAAAGTTATAAAATTTAAATATAAATTATATAAAAAGTAAATTGGAGTTATAAGCTTGCATGGGAATTAACGCACTTTCCTATTTCTCATGTGTCAACAACACGGGGGTTAGTGCATCAATTAAGCACATGGTGTCTACAACCCTATGACTCATCAAAAAGGTTGAAAAAGACCCATGCTTAGTTGGTGACACCTTCTAGCTGTTTCTAGAAGCATTCTAGAGGTTTCCTGAGAGCTCTTTATATTGAAGCATTCTTAGAAGCTTAGAGATAGCGTTTGGAGTGCAATTGGAGCATTGGAGGATTCAAGAGTTCTGAAGAAGGGAGCTTGCTCTATGGGTTTTCTGAGGAAGAAGTGAATTAGCATCAGAATCCAGGTAGATTCTTCTGATTTTACTTATGCTATTTCCGCATCTTGCATTCCCTGTCTTCTTCGTGTCTTCCGTATGTCTTCTGAGGAATTTCATATTTTTATGCATTTCCAATATGGGCAATTAAATTTATTTGAGAATTTTATTTGCATAGATCTAAAAGGAAGATGGGGCTAGGGTTTAAATTGTGGCCAAATCCATTAGATTAATATTTGGATAATTTTGTGATTTAAAAACTTATAGGAAAATTTTGGGAACTGAAATATATATATATATATATATATATATATATATATATATATATATATATATATATATATATCATTAAAAATCCGAATGCCACATATTTCACAGCGAGCGAATGACGCATTGCGATCGAGGAAGGCGTTTTAATAAAACGCAACATTTAAAAATATAATTTAAAATGTGAATGGGCGGAGGGGACGTGATTTTTTCCCACCCCCGCCGGTGGCAATGCCAAACGGACTGCAGTACCGTAGATTACATGCGGTCTGCAGTGTACCTGCGACCGCAGTGTACCCTGCGATCCGCGGGTCACGTATATATGCTTATTTAAAAGTTCTTTTAACATTTGATATAAATGAAATTGTAATCGGTTTTCATATGTTATTTCGTTTCAATCAAATTCGATGTTATTCGATTTTATAAATCGCGATAATAATAAATATCGATGTTGTTCGATAATAATAAATATTTATATATTATATATGTATGTATATATATATATATATATATATATATATATATATATATATATATATATATATATATATATATATATATATATATGTAATATGTAAATATGATATTAATAAATTTAAAATTATTTGATAAAAGATTTTAGGATTCTTTTTTTTTTTAATAATGAATAATTTTGTAATTTTATAATTTAACTATTAAAATTTAATTAATGGTTTTAAATTATAAAATATATAAAGTATATGAAATTTAATTAAAAGTTGGTGGGGAACGATTTCAACAGAATATTGTAATCGAAAATTGGATTTTAGACTTATAAAGGAAAACTTTTATCCATCCAAAAACAATACATGGGAAAACGTACAAGATGTTCCTCTAATTCTTTCTCTAAACTTGGAAACGTAAACTGAGACTTTTGCATTTGAATTCAAATTTGAAAACTTAGCAAAACCAAAACATGTGTTTACATTGTGTATTCTTTATGCTATTGTTTTGGGTTCTAGGTTGACTAGTGTTGACCAGTTATAGGACGTCTACTAGAGGCTTGGGGGTTTTGTGATTGTGATGTCATGATGATGTTTTAATCTCGATCTTTATAAACCCAACCATGGTTATGTGATGGAATGCTCTATGTATTGGATGTGAATACTGATTGTTATAGTTGAGATTTTTTATTTATGAGACTCTTGACCTAACCATTATTTTGGTCATCGATCAGTTATCCTTGGTTATTTTCTAGTCGCCATGATGGGACTGAGATGTGGATTTATTCTTGATGATGTCATGTTGTGAAATGTTTGACTCAACCATTTTTGGAGACTTTGATCAGTATGATTGAGATATATTTTGGTTATTGAGAACCATTGGATACTTTTGATTATCAGTGATACTTTAGTTGCCAATAGAGAGCTATTGTGTTCATGATTTTCTATGGATGTTTGCTCATGGAGATTTGATGCTTTTATGCATATTTGATTATTTTAATTATGGATTATCTTTTTTAATTTTGAGATTTATGCATGAGCATTAGGGTAGGATATCTGCATGTAGTGATAGGAAGTGGCTTGCAATGGGGGCCGGGGCCCTAAGAGGCTGCCAGGGTAACTCATTGTAAGTTGGATTAATAAGTGATAACATTCACACCTAATACTAACTGAATGAACCTAAAAAGATAAGCGTTTTGTTCTCGCCCATGCCTTGAGTGCTTGTATAGGCTAGGATGGGAGTAGTGAGACGCATGGTTGCGACCTTGCATTCCATAGTATGCCTTGTCAGTATGAGAGGATACTAGTGGCCGCATGAGATCAGTATGGACCCGTGGAGTTTAGCTAACTGCTAGGGTAACTTGTACGTGATAAATGCGATGACACTTTCCCGCTTGCATAGTAGATTCCTACATGTCATTGTGTGCCTCTGGGAAGTAGATGTCAGTTTTGTGATGGGAACCTTTGAGTTAGTATACTTTTAGGATTCCTGGACTTATAGAGAGATGTGCTACGTGATTTTGATAGCCTGTTTGGGACTTGAGATTATCTCCTTAGTACGGTGGGAGTGGACCACTTTGGTACCACGCGATCGGGTGGTAGTGTATTTTCCACTCTTATCATTTTGAGATTCATTGAGACACCGTGGCTGATGCATCCTTCATGATGGTGGATATGTATCCTTTTTCATTGATGATTAGCATATGTTAGATGATGTTATCTTATGCTTATATTTTCATGTTAGATTACTTTCTACATATGATGTTGTATATGTTCCTACTATGTTAATACCGATGATCTCTTCGGTGATTTGGGATGTTACGCACGGAGGGATGGCTAGGGCCCACGATGGTCTAATGATGCTATTAACGGTTGGGATAAATCGTGCACTTAGTTTATTATGTTTGATCTTTATGACGGATGTATATGTCTTCTATGATGATGTATCATGTGATTATCTCTACTTTGATGTATCATGGATTGGAATAGGATGATGTACATTATTCTACATATGTATATTCTTTAAGCTTGTCATACCTTGTGACATGTACATAGGATGATTGAGCATTTGGAAATGTAATGTTTAAACATTGGACTTATCATTATTATTTCATGTCGATGTTGTACTAGATGGATTCTTGTATGTAATTCAACATTAAGGGATCTTTAAAGAATGTAATCTGTTATGTATGTTATGTTTACTTTCAGATGGACATTGCTATTGCTTCCGTTATTGTGAATAAGTTATGTATGGTATTTACTTTCATGTAAAAAAAAAAAATGTTACCAAATTTAGTGAAACTCTAGGTTAATTCATTGGACCCCTTGGTGGGGCGTTACAAAAGAGGTCTGGATTGTAATAAGCTCATCATCAATATCACTCAAGTTTAATTGATTGCTTGTCATGGGAATATCATTTTCTATGTCAACTATGTGTAACAACCTTGAAATATTTGTATTCTCTTTAGGAGATTGGGCCAAATGTTCTGCACTTACAATGTCATCATGCTTGTATGGATCATATTTGATTTTTTATTGTAGTGCATCTCTAACATGGCTCCTTTTTACATAACAATCATAAATGTGTCCTTGTATATGTTCTCTTCGTACTATTAATCTATCTAGCTCTTCAACCCTTCGAAGTGACATCTTTGTAATACTTTGTATATCTTGTGGAAATTTTATTGTATGTTTGTTGTATTTATATTTACCACCAATAGCATGCTTGACTTGTAATATTGGAGCCGAGCCACCAATCACCATTTCTTCTACTTGGGTTAGCCTTTTAAGTACATTTGGTTGCTCACCTAGATTCATTTGTTGAGTGTTGGAAACCTATGAAAACCCTTCTCATTAGAACACCTCTTACATGTAATATTAGTATTTTATAATTAAACATACATTCCTGGGTATCGCTCCTTACATATGATACATGTTTGTTGTTGACCAAGTGCATCTAACCGATGTCAAAAAAATTTCATCATTGTTATGAATTTAATATCATTGTTGAAGGGTACATTTGGTTCTACAAAATCTTTTGTGTGATGTTTACTTTTTGTTGGTTGGATCTCTTGGCACCTTGTGTGTTTTCTTGCATTTACTTCTTCTATGTGATGAATGCAGTAGTTATGATTGCGTTCACAATGTCATAACCTTTGAGCATCCTCTTGTCCAACTTTATTTTGTATTTTCTCTCCTTGATGATTTTTTGAAGGACACAACTTATCCCCATGTTCAAGATTTATTTGTTGTTGTTGCATTCTTGTTTTCTTTGTATGTGATGATATCTCTTCTTTGTATCGAGCATAATAAGCTTGATTCCTTTCACGAGCCTTTTGTACAATGGGTGGTGGTTTATTTGAAGCTGGTTCACTCCCTTTAACACCAACATCTTCCATCTACAAAATCCTTTTCTCTTGTTTGTTAGTATACAATAACACATAATGTGATGTCTTGAATGTTTATTGATCTACATTTGAAATGCATCAAAATAACAATGTATAAATAAAAAATTATGAATTGTACACAACATCATGAGCTTATAGTATACTATCATAGATTAAAGTGTATGATGATATTTTATTTTCAAACGTACAATACATCATATTTATGTATAGTAGTACATCCAATGAGTTTGAGTTTTAACAATTGTCAAGAACATTATGTTTATATTAGTTTCAAACAACCACTATGTACATTTCTCATCCAATGTTTGGTGGCATATGACTGATACATACATTCAACAATGAAGTACACTTATATATTCTTCCTCTCTTGTTTTGTTTGGTATGATCTATTGGCTTTCCTGATCAAGCGTTTGATACACACACACACACACACACACACACACACACACACACACACACACACACATATACATACATACATACATATATATACATACATACATACATACATACATACATACATACATACATACATACATACATACATATATATATATATATATATATATATATATATATATATACACACACATATATATACATACATACATATACATACATACATACATACATACATATATACATATATCTATATATACATATATACATATATATATATACATATATCTATATATACATATATACATATATATATATATATATACATATATCTATATATACATATATACATATATATACATATATCTATATATACCGATATACATATACATATATATATATATATATATATATATAAAATCTTTTCTCTAATATGAAATATATTGGAGAGATTTTTCTAATAGTTGCCTTCACACGTTCTTCATCATTATACATTACACACATACATGTTACCAGGAGCACGTATTGCCTATGTTGTTCATCTTTTATGTCTTTTTTGGTACTCTTCTCAATATTGTCATCGAATTGTAGGTTACATAATACTTCTTTTGACATGCTCATCAACTCTGTTGCAACCTCATCAAATGCAATTGCCCATATTTTACCCATGGTCCTGTAACTTCAATTAAGATATATACCTGTAATTGCATTTAGGAGTAGCTTGAACACATTTTGGGCAAAACCACCCCCCATTGACTTTTTGCAGTCCCTTCTTGCATTGGTTATTGTTAATTATTCTAGGGAAAGCTAGATAAAAAAATATTTTCTTTATTGAAGAATATTAGTATCACCTTCAAGAGGCATTTGAATTGTTGGGATGATTCCAAACCACATTTTTTTATATCACTAATTGTCATTTTTGCGATTGGCAAAGGCGTGGGAATAAGTTGTCTCGAGGACATGTGGAGGCTAGTAACATTTTGCTCATACCAATTCTTCAATTGTTTAGTTTCTTATATCATAGGGTTTATCAACAAAGATGTATTACTTAAGGTAACTATAACCCTTCCATTAAATTAAGATATCCTTCTATTCTTGATAGCAAGAACTATAGTTTCCTAGAGGTAATACTTTTGTTGAAGATTTTTCCCTCTCACTCAATAGCTTCCCCCATTATGTGGCATCTATTATAGTACGAGACATGTCTAACATAGTGATTGTACGTCTGGGGACCTCTATTCCATCTTTTTCTTTCAATTGTTGAAATTTCTTTTACATGGAAAACAATTCCAACAAGAAAATTCATAATTAATTGGCATCCTCATAATTACATCAATTGGTGCTTAGTGATAAATGGATCATCTTCACATAAGAGAACCCTTGAATCTGTTGTCAAGGTTATCTCTATCCCACTAGATTGATCTTGTTATAAAATTTATCAACACTTTTTACAATGCCATGAGCTATCATGTAGACAACTCTAGCATGTATATTAGCATAGTAGATGTTTTCTATGTCATTGAAGCAAGTGATTCAAGTTCCTATTCCTTTGTTATCTGTGATGTCAAAACTGGCCACTTTCCCAAGCTTTATTATCTTTCACATACTAGTGTATATCCTTTTTTTGTAGTTACACGAGCCTTTATATTCTACCTTTTTTGGTATGGATTTAAATTTTTGATGGGTATCAATATAGTGGAGATTTCTTTCTCTATTTTAGGCCTCTCTACACGAAACATTATTCTTTGTTTGCTTATAATTGTAGTCACAAAAGGGATTCCTTTCTTTGATTATGAGGATGAAGCATTTGATACATTTACATCTTTCTTATCATTAAATTCTACATCCAAAGCATTTGGACTTCCAATAATGGCATGTTCTTTATGAACAATTTCAAGTCCCATTATTATAATCCACCTCCATAATTTGAATATAAGAGGCTGTAAGTAAGAGAGGTTTAAGAATATGTAGATAATGTAAAAATCATTAGAAATAGGCTATAATTATACACTTACCATGCTTTTCTTGATTTGGAGAACTACATTCTATTAAATGTATAATTGAACTCCAGTTCTGATGTCTTCACTTGATATATATTTGTTATATTTCTTTGGTAATGTTGAATGATGTTTGCGAACACCATCTATTATATAAAAAACCTATAATTGGAAGCATCTTCAGCCTCATCTTCAATTTTTTCTTTTGAAAATATTTGTACTAGTGGTACCAGAGTTGCATTACCATCATATAATAGTTTTACATCATTTATCATTAGTGACTCCATTAGTAGGGCATTTCAATGTATCTACAAAATCTGGTGTCACAACCTATGGTTTAAGATAGATAGGACAGGAAACATCCTACGCTATCTACAAATGAAATCAAACTCCAAGCTAACAACTGAACATTGATAAATCAATAAAAAACAAGCAAGTTATTTTTTTATACAAATAGGGACCTTCTCTTTTAGGGCAAGGGATCCCATGCTCTTGAACAATACACCTAGTCAGGCACCTTCGTGAATAGAGGTCTCCCTTCTGAGTCTACCTCAGTCTAGGATGTTTGGTCAGTTGATCCCAAACAAAGAAATAGGTCAAGAGGGTATTTTTTCCTATAAAGAGTCAAACGTGTGCATACGCCCATCCATGTAAGGTGTGTTCAAAATGCTTGGAGTCCCAAAGCTCACACATGCATAGCTTCAAAGGTGCGCTACATGCACCCAATGGCTCCCAATGCCTATAAAAGTGAGCCCCCCCCCCAACTTAAAACTCACTTGTTTGCATCTTTGAGACTTCGAAGCCCGCATCTTTGCACCCACACACCCCCATAGTGTCTGCACGTGGGAATTTTCAGTCTTCAAACCTTCTAAAGGTAAAATCTTGATGCAGACAAGCCCACTCACGCATGTGTGCATCCCTACATGTGCACATTGTGAAAAATGACCAACAAATTTTTGAAACAAGCCCACACACACATCAAAACTATGCATGTTATGCAACATGCACAGGGAGCTTATCAATACACTTTCAAATAAAGATCAAGGAACCTAGATGTGTGCACCTGTGCAGATGTGGCTGGTGCACATGTGCACATTTCAGGCGTTATATAGGTTTTTGTCAGTTTATTCTAGTTGGGTCAATTTTTTGCTAGTTTGATCATGATTGTAAGAGAGTCTTTTGGTTTCTCATTAGTTATATAATGACATTTGTATTTTGTGCAGATAAAATGATGTCATCTTCATCTTCTATGGCTGTAAAGATTGCACCCAAACCAATAGATTTCAAATATCAAGGAGCACTAAAGAAGTCCAAATTTAGAGATAAACACTTAAAGATTTGAGATATTGAGTTAGGGCACATCAATTGGAATGCATTCCTACTACTGTGCAATAAGCCCAAGGAAAGATTAGCAATGGTGTCAGCATTAATCAGGATTGTGCTAGTAAATGCGACTTCATATCCAATATCTGTCTAATCATCTGAACTAATAATGATTCTAGCACACCACTATGTACCAGTAGATAAGGTGGTCAAAAGTGTAACGAGGGAAATTGTGTTGGACATAAGCCCAAAAAATATTGAGAAGGTCTTCCATCTACCAAGGATGGATCAATACTTGCACATTACTTATGACATGGCAGACCAATGGTATAGGGAGAATGAGTCAGAAGCAAGAGAGATGGTACAAGGGAAGTACCTAATCACTAGGTCACCATTGAACCAAAGAGGTGGGAAGGTCGATATCAATCATTGGGGCTTTATAAAACAACCCTTCATCAAGATAGCCTAAGAATTATTACAATGAGTTATAATTGATTGGCATGCCAAGATATTGGATACAAATCTCTCAATTCTTTGTGATGTAGGCAATTGCTTGAATCTTATTGGTCCATCACAACGTGACTATCGATTGCTTCCAACTGTAAGAGCATGATGATCTGATCAAAGTTGCTATGATTGCACATACAAATTTGAGCGCCTAAAAGTGAACAATTGTCTAGAAAGGGTGTTAGTCATGACATTTTTGTTTGGAAGAGAATATTGTCAAATTGCATCAACGAGCCTTATCAAAACAAGGGTGTTCAGAGGGACACATGGAAGTCGGTTAGAGCTTGAGGGAAGTGCATCCTCTGTGGGGTGGTAAAGAACTTTGATGGGATAATGTGTGCCAGCCAATGTCAACATTGCTTTGAAGTCATGATCATTCTCACACAATCAAACCTAAGGTGAGATTGTTGACTTCTCAAAGTGGTGTAGAGGAATCTACATCTGGCAACTTTTAAGGGATCACAACCCACCGAGATTGAATCTTGACATCTTTGGTTTCATGGACTAGGTCCTTATCTAGTTGGTTGGAAATCAACTTAGCTTTGATTTATCATATGTATTTGTAGACGCTCAAAAATAGTTTGCATCTATGGTTTCATCACTTCTTCATACAAATTTGTCCCATTTTCTCATTCTACTAACTTTGAGCTTTTGGCCAAAATCGATCATATTTCATCATTTTTATCCTCTTTCACATCAACTTCATATCATTTTGAAATCATTTCAAATCAACTCAAAACCATTTCATATCAACTCAAAATCACCCCAAATCAACTCGAAATCACCCGAAATCAGTCCTAATCATCACGAAGCATATCAAAAATCAATCATCATCTATCCAATCCTAGGAATTGTTGTGGCTTTTAGTGCCTTGGAAACCTATCAACCTATCAATCTTATCAATCTAACCTTAGTACTGTCATGGCTCTTAGTGCTAGGTCAAACTATCATTCATGTCATCCAATCTTTGACATTGTTGAGGCTTTCAATGTCAGATCATGGCATTATCAACCATTTTAATAATATTGACAGTGTCTCTCGATATTATTATGATCAACCTTATCAATCAATCTCGATCCTGTAGCATTTACAATGTCAGTTAAATGTTACGTATCAATCAATTCATGTCATGTGTCCTTGGCATGTTATCAATTTCAATCAATCAATCAATTTGACCATGGCTTTGGTCTACTTGTCATCATCTTATTCGGTCTATATTATCATCACATTTTCATCAAAGGATACTGTTGCATTTATTTAATCAATTTTGGCCAATCGTCTACTAATTTTCTCTATAGGATTAAATAACCCATAATTTAATCCTATTATTCTTACTAATTATTCTTCTTGATTATCATCCTCAATTAATTAATTGATTCATCATCCGCAAACGATGGAAATTCTTAATTTCCTAAGTTGCATTTTCTATCATTAATTCCATTTTTTACTAATTTCTATTTTGTGGAATAAAGGATTTTTAATTCAAATATTCTACAAAATATTGACATCATCATTACACATGGCTGTGACACCTCGTGGATTCTCCTTTAACACTTGGCTAACATTTGTCATAATCCAAGATTCTTATTCTCTTACGCATGTCTATCTTTAGCTCCCTTTGTCATAGATTCTTGGCTTTAAGTGGGCTTGAGGTGTCTTATGACGCATCATAGATTCTCTTCCACATTTAGCCAAGTTTGACTTCCATGTGTCATATAATCTTACAATTGGCATATTGTATCATATGCATCATGGATTCTCAAAGGAATCTCTTGCCACATCGCATATCCAAAGGTGAAAAATCCAATGTTCTCACCTTGAGTGTTGATTATAAATGAGCATTCTTCCTCTCATTTTCAGTCCCAAGTTTTCTCATCTTTTGCACTCTTTCTCTCACATTCATATCACAACTTCAAGTATTCTCATAGCATTATCATCACTATAGGCTTTTGTTTCAACTTTGTATGCACTATAGGAAATTTTGGAGCTGCATCATTTGGAGAAGAAAGAAGGACATGAGAGCTACAAATGAAAGAGGCAGTTTTAACTCTGTTTGCTTTCTTTATTAGTTTGGCTTTCATGGTAGACTAGTGGGTGCTAATGTATGTTGATTGAGTTTGTGATTTTCTCATAGTATGTTATGCATTTAACCCATTTTTTGGTCCTACAGTATTATATCCATGATTTGTTTGAACAAACACCCAAGGTGTTAAATCCTATGTGTAAAAGGCAAAGATCAGAGTTCCCTTTTTCTTAAAAGAAAGCAACAACATGTTTTCAAGGTGTGGATCAAACTAGAGGACTTAAAGCATCAAAGAACTACATGGAGAAGTTTAAAGAGAAAGAGAGAAATGAGACAAAAGTTCCAAATGATGTTAGCTGAAAAATGCCAAGATAATACTTCTAAAACAAGGAGGTAAGATGACTAACCAATGTCCTTGGAGGAAAAAGGGACACCAAGAATTGAATTAGAAAGTTGTATTTGATCTTGGCTTCATAATGAACTTTACATTTGATACTCTGCAAAAATAACACATCTGATGCACAAGATAAAACATGGTTTTGAGTGTACCCTATGTCTGAGAGCTTAGGGTTATGTTTGGGGCATATCTTTGGACCATTTCCTATGTTCACATAAATATTGGCATGTTTGTGTTTGAGTTAGATCTCTTTTGGTGGTTGTTGGCAACGTGTTCTTCAATTCTTGGACAAACTTTGGAGACCATTCTGACGATATTTGATCGTTGGGAGTTTCCTTATGTGATCTTGGATTTGGATTGATGGATTGTGTGTGTATCTATATCTAAGGTCGTATAGTATTTATCAAATGAGTTCATTATGTTTGTGAACTTGGGGCATGTACTAACTGTTTATTTGATATAATATACCAAGAGGACTTGTGGCTTGCTAGGTATAAGTATAGAGTCTTGTGCTATCTGCAGAAATCAACTGTTAAGTATGGATTAGCTAGGAGCATCTTGAGGGATGATATCTAGGAGATGGAAGTTCAGATTGAGGATTTAATTCCTTTCTTATTGTAATGGTTGTAACTGGGAAGGCCTTACAAATTGACATGTTGGATGTAAATCTTATGATTCTTATATATGAAAGAGTGTTGCATTAGATCTAAATCTTTGTTTTCCGTTGTGTCCAATAATTTGTTGGGATATTTTTCACCTCCATTGGGGTGCACCTGACCTTGCACTAAATTAGATGGTATCATAGAAGATTTTGATCTTGTGATAGTTGTGGGGTGGATTGATGAATTGTGGAGCCCTAGATCTCTTTGTTGTGAGGCATGGATTATTTTCTTATGAAAATTTGATGTGAAGAGATGAATTTTTCCTTGGGTGAATATATCGTTGAATTGAGGTAGGTTGCAAAGATGGACAATAGATCATTGAGTGTGAGGCAACTGGTGTTTTGCAATCAGATCATCGATGTGAGGCAATTGCACTTTGAGAGGAACTTGATGGATAAGTTGGATCATTTTTTGGGATAAATTCAATAAGAGGGTTGATGAGATGAGGAAATCTTGTTTAAGTTGGCATTTATCGATAAAAAAGAGAGTTGTTTAGCATTAGAAGGATTGACTACAAAAGAAGATAGTTTACTGATAAAGAAGAGGTAATGGTTGAAGAAGTGCATGATGACTTTGTTGAGGTTAATGAGGTATGTGTTGGTTTTCATGAGTAGATGGATGGATCTAACATGGAAATTGTAGATCATCTTATTGTGGACAATGAGATCATTTAGGTTTTCATTCATGTTAATGAAGATTACATGTTGTTGCTAATATGGTTATAGATTTTCATATGGTCACTGATATGAATTTGGATTTATATGTTGCTACTAAAATGATTGAGGATGTACATGTTGTTGTTGATTTGGTTTTGGTAAATGTTGCTACTGATTTGTTCTTCATGTGTGAAGATGTTACTATTGTTGGTTGTGATGATAAGTTTCAAAGATTGCTTGTGAAGCATTATATTGTTTAGTTTTATTCAATTAGTGAGTATGTTTCTTGGGTTGTTGAGATACAAAATATTTTGAGGATTGAATGGATCGAGCAAAGATGGTTGATTTGCATATGTATTCTCATGTCTTTGATGAATTGGAAAATTTTGGTGAAGATAAAGTTGATTCCGAATATTTCTTTTGGCATCAAAGTGTGGGACACACTTTTCTATCTACCTCGTGAGTTTGATGTAGGAGCATTGAGCATGATTTTGAGTGGACACTATGTCTGTAAGATTAGGTTTATGTTTGGTGCATATGTTTGGACCATTTCTTGTGTTTGCATAACTATTGACATGTTCATGTTCGAGTTAGAGCTCTTTTGGTGGTTGTTGGTAATGTGTTCTTCATTCCTTGAACAAACTTTCAAGATTGTTCTCGTGATATTCAATCGTTAAGAGTTAGCTCATGCGATCTTGGATTTGGATCGTTGGATTGCATGTGGATCTATATCTAAGGTTACATAGTATTATTTTATCATATGAGTTGGTTATGGTTGTAAACTTGGGGCCTATCCTAAGTGGTTATTTAATGTAATCTACCAAGGTGACTTGTGGCTTGCTAGGTATAAATATAGAGCCTTGTGTTGTCTAGAAATATCAGTTGTTAGGCATGGAGCATCTTGAGGGATGATAGCTAGGAGATGGAAATTTGCATTGAGGATTGAATTTTTTATATTGTAATGACCATAATGGGGAAGGCCTTATAGTTCGACATGTTGGATGTAAATCTTATGATTCTTATATATGAAAGAGTGTCGCATTACATCTGAATCTTTGTTTTCCATTGTGTGGTTATTTTTGGGGGGCTTGGTCACCTCCTTTGGGGGTACACCCATCCTTGCACTTCATCAACATACAACCAACACTCTAGATTAATTAGTCATAAAGTGAAAGTAGATTATCCAAGGTTTTGTGTGTGTGCAGGGGGGGTTAATCATTCACTTTACTAAGAGGAAGAAACGGTTGCCACTTGCCTTCTAGATTATGTGGTTGAGGAATTGTCCCATAAGCAACTAGATAGAGCCTCACTACCAATTAGACATCCATAGCCCCAATGAAGTTATAGCCTTGACAACTATTAACATTTCTCTATTGCCACCTGGGTGTCCATAACCGTGATAGTGTTGCTAATTTGACTTGAGTTTTATATTTTTACACTTATTTGTTTATTTTCAATTTCGCTTTATGTCCTTGGGCTTTAATTTTCATGAATGACTATGAATCATCCCTCCAAGTTGGTTTCCAAGGTGGTGGTAGGACACCTCTAATTTTTTCACCTAGTGTGCAAGGGAAAGACATCTCATTCTCATTGGTATAGGTACTTAATCACAAAGCATGCAAAAATCTAGATTGGACATCACCACTTTCTTGAAATTTCTAATATTAAGGTATAAATGCTATGAAAAACTTGTTCGTACTTTTAGAGTATCACATATGGTCTTTCATTTTAAGAAAAAATAAAATGTGATTACTTTTTCAAAGTTCAAGAAGTACAAATTTCCTCTGATGACACCACCAGCAACCAAAAATTGGCTTGTCGTCCCAAAAATAGACAAGTGGTAGTTCTTGGAAAATGGGTAAGGTACTTTTGCAAAACTGAAAAGACATTCTCTTAGAATAATTAAATATGAGAGAGTTTGAGAAAGTATTATGTTATCTTATCCTATGGACACGCCTATGAGATTAACCATCCGATTGCCTTACGAGCCTTTCATGGGGCTCATAGATGATGACTGACTAGCTACACTGGTCGGGACTAATGATAAATTGGTACTTGTGATGACGCCTATCCTCCCTACAAAATATACCAAAAGTCAAAAAAAGTTCTTCAAATCATTGAAAATACAGTGATTGTTTTTTCAAATTTTGCGTACAAAACTACAGATCATGCAAAAAAAATGATGGAATATTTAGAAAAATATGTTGTATTTTCCATTTTCTAATTTTTGATCAAAGGTGCATTTTGCAGGAAGAATAGCCGCATCCTCTTACGACCCTGAAATGGATAATCGACGAGGATTTTCTTCATAGCAAATATTGGTATATGCTAATGATTGACATTTCATCACGCTTTGTCGGCTCTTTGTTGGATTTGAGGGAAATTGAGGACATAATTGTCTTCTCAATAGTGGGAATGTTTGGCAAGTCTTTTTGTGAAGCACTTGAGGATGTGCTTGTGTTCGTGTGGGGTTGTCGCTAGTGACCAACCTCAAGATCTATCTTGAGATGGGTGAGGAGGTATTGTTATGAACTTCCGCTACTGCCCCCTTGACATTCATCTTTGAATCTCTAAGGCTTTCAGAGTGGAAATCTTATTATCTTCGATGGAACAGGGGAGGTCAGAAAAGAGGGGACTTAGACAATTTGCCTCTTGTTGACCTTTCTCATTCCTTTTCTTTAAGTACATCATACCACCAAGATGCCCTCAAACAGTGAAATTGTAATCAACATCATGGACTCGAAGGAGAACTTCAAAAAAATCACTTCAGATAGGTTAATCTCCCATTAGACATGAAACTTTTGGAATCTCTTCATACATGATGTGATTCTCCATCATAGGTCCTTTTGTTGAATATGACTCCTCCAAGAAGCCTTTAGTTTAGCCAAAGAATACTGGAGGGCTCTTTGTTGTTGTTCAAGATCAACAACTCACATTGAAGATTGAGCTAACATCTCTTAATCACTGGGAACTAGGTCTGTATTACTGGGTTGGGGAGTAAACCAATCAACATAGTTGTAGTAATTTGGTTCCATGCTCTAACTGGACCTCAACCACGACCACCCTTAAACATAACACACTAAGACAAAATTTAAGCTTGAAAACAATAAGCCAACTTTGACTATTTAACACTTTTAGCCTAGGAATGAAGCTTTAGTGTGTGATGTTTAAGTCGTTCACTCAATTACTACTTGTTGCATTCAAGCTGAAAATCCTAATGCATGCACTAATTTTGGCGATTGCATTTGGCTTTGTCCCATTGAGTGTGTTAGGGAAAATTGTTGATCCCACCTTTGTAGTCCAAAAGTCTTGCAATGGTGGGAATGGGTGCACTCCTACAACACGACTTCTGTGATGTTAGAAGCCAACTCTCTGTGGTCAGTGTTTGAAGAAAAAGGGGAAGTTCCACCTTCAATCAAACAAGCTAAGCTAAGGGAGATGGTTTTCCAAATCAAAACTTTGTTGGACAGGCTTGGAATTTGTCAAGTGGTATCTCCAATAGAATTTGTCTACACAATCATATTTCTCTAAATTCAAATGTAAGGCTTCCCTATATTGAAAATACTTATTTAAAACTTTACTATTTCATAACAATTTTGAATTCACATCTATTCCATGTTGAAATAAACTCCAAGTATTCAAAATTAAGTTTTACACAATCATATCTAAAAATATTTCTAATCACATCATGAAAATCCATTTGATTTTGAAGATGAGAATTAAAACATTTTTATCATAATCTTACAACAATATTGAATAAGAAATGCTAAACAAATCTTTATTTTAAACAAAGTATAGGTATCACACATCCAAACATGTGAACAAAATAGTATATAAATTTATAATACTCAAACAACGGCTTCTTAAAAAAAAATTCCTAAACACCATATTTTATATTTTAAATATCAAAATATTGTAAATACACCACCTCCTCTTTTTTATATCCACATGACCGAGGGAATATTTCGTGTACAAGCATATAATCCCTAAATCAAGTTTCCACTAACAAAATTTTGAATTTAACACGAGTCGTGCACGATGGGATTTTTTTAATTGTTTTTTTTTTAAAGAGCATCTTATCTTACCACCCTAGATTTGCACTAGCGCATTTTCTTTTCAATAAATATAATGGATGGCACTCTGATTTGAGATTCGTAGCTTGATACTCTTGCGGGTCAAACGCTCTTCTAATATAAGCTCTACTTCATCTCCAATTTTATATGAAAATAATAAGATTAAAAAAAGAAGGGTCCTACATATCACAATGAAATATTATGAATATTTTTAATATTCAATTTTGAAAGTGTGATGATGATGATGATGATGATGATGTTATTTATGTTCTAGAAGAAGCTTAGAAGATGGTCATTGGATCACAATGTAAGAGGAAATGATCATGTTAATAAGGATTTCATTCGAAAAAAATGGTAGCAAATAGTTAAAGGTCATTTGAGATAAGACAGCTAAACATCTTTGATTTTTATAAGTCATCAATGTTTGGTAAATTCAAGTGAATTTAAATAAACAAAATAATGTTTCTCTTATATCATAACAAGTTGAGAATATCAGAATAAAATGTTTTCTAATCTAGAGTTGTAAAGTGTGTACTTGACAAATGTGGTGTTTTACAAGGATATGATAGTGTATTTCAATATGAAGCTTATCTGAGGTTTATTAAATTAGCTTGAAGTGTGTATCGCAAGTGAAACCACCAATATTGAAAGAATCAAAGCCTTACGCTAGTTAACTAAAAATTGATGAAGAGCTATGTCAAGTACCCGAAACAAGTAAAAATAATAACAATGTACTCTTCCTTGATTTAATGATAGAGGTCAAAGATAATATATGATCAATGTTAAGATTGTTCTTCTTAAAATCAAATTTCTTTTTACCACTTAAACCTTATCATCCCATCTTATCAATAGATATGGATTATAGTGAAAGCTTCTGGATTAGATTGTGTTCAAATTTTTTCATCAACGTTTCGAATCACATTATGTGATCCATCATCGGGATGAAAGAGAGCAACATTTTTTTTTGCATACCAATAGCCCTTACAACTACCTTTGTGCACCCATAGAACCTAAATTATACATCAAATCTTGACTTTTGTTTTGTTATCTTCATATATGACTTAATATCTCAAAAAATAAATTTTGGCTTTTGGGTAGTGACAATGTTCCTTGTAGTAAGTGTTGAAGGGTCAAAAAGTAGTCATTTCAAAGTGACCCTTGAAATTCGGCCTTTTTGCACAACTAGCCATTACAACCAAAAAGTCACTTAGACAACCAAATAGTTTACAATAGTAAGTGTTGAAGGGTCAAAAAGTAGTCATTTCAAAGTGACCCTTGAAATTCAGCCTTTTTGCACAACTAGCCATTACAACCAAAAAGTCACTTAGACAACCAAATAGTTTACAAAATTGATCGAAAACTTTTACACAAATACCCCAATAATCACACAACTTTTGTCAATAATGGTGAACGAAAGATACCAATAAACAAACAACTTACAAAATATAACAAACAACCATTAAAAAACTATTAGAACTTACTTGATTATAACACTCTTCTTCACGAAATTTTAAATTGTAAATCCCAAAACTTATTTAAAACGTGACTATTCTCTACACAAAATAGCTAGCATGTAGACGTCCATATGAAGACAAAAATTTGCATCATGCCATCCTCATACTTCACGGCAACGTCTATACAGCCACGAAAATGCACTTCAATACGAAGGAGAGGACTCAGTTAATTTTTTAAAAAGTTAGAAAAAGCAATGTAAAGGAAGTGCATTTTCGTGGCTGTATAGCCACGGGCATACTTCACCTCCACAATTTGTGAAAATGTTGGAAGACCAGTTAAAACACATTAAAATATGCCCATTTCAATGTTTCCGAATATAACTATTTTGTGTGGAAAATAGTGTGAACTGTCTATTTATACCTCTCCTCCCCTGTACTTTCCCTCCACTCTTCTTCTTCTTCAGAAAAATGCAGAATCCCAAATGGCAGGGCTCCCTGGAAATCCCTATGGCGGCTCCGCTGGATCGCGTATGGAAAATTGGCAGTGATTTCTGTGCCCTAAAAACATGGTACCCTGCCCTTCACATTTGCGAAAGGGTGGAGGGCTCTCCTGAGAAGGGCCCCGGCTGTGTACGCTACTGCGCCTCTTCTTCTCCTGAAGGCCTTCTCTGGGTCAAGGAAAAACTCACTTCCTTAGATCCCTCTGCCCATTCCTACACTTATCTCGTCACAGAGGGAAACATGGAGGGGATGCAGGGTTACCAAGCGACATTTCGAGCGGTGGAGGATCAGGACGGGAAATGTCTCGTCAAATGGAGTTTTGAGGTTAACCCTATTCAAGGGTTTTCCCAACAGGATTTTGTATCTTATGTCTCTTCTCTTCTTGCGGGGATCACCAAGACTCTGGATGAGGTCGCCTCTGCCTCTTTCGAATGATTGTTCTTTACTTTGATCTGTTGGGTTTCTGTGTTTCTCTGGATTTCAAGAAATGTTTGATTGTGTATTATTGGAGATTATGGTTTCTAATAATGGAGGTGCTGATGTTTCATTTTATTGGAAAATCCGAGGTCTTCGATTAATGGAAATGTTGAATTGTGTGTTGTTGGAGATTACAGTTTGTAATTATGGAGTTTCATTGCATTTGTTGTCCCTGGGGTTTCATTTTATTGGCAAATTTTAGATCTAAGATTATTCGGAATGTTCAATTGTGTATTATTGGAGATCACAGTTTCTGAGAATGTAATTTTATGGGATTTGTTGTACCTGGGGTTTCATTTTGTTGGCAAATTTTAGGTCTGAGATGATTGGGAATGTTGAATTGTGTGTATTATTGGGGATTACAGTTACTGAGAATGTAATTTTATTGGGCTTGTTATGGTTGGTGTTCGATTTTTTTATTTTATTTTTGGGAAATTTGAAGTCTTTGCTGACTGAAAATGTTGAATTGTGTATTTTTGGATTTGCCAGATTTGAGGTCTCTGCATACTGGAAATGTTGAATTGTGTATTATTGGCGATTAGAGTTTGTGATTATGAAGTTTTATTGCTTTTGTTATGTTTGATGTTTCTTTTTAGTAGCAAAATTGAGGTCTTTGCTTACTGGAGCTAAAAATTGCAGATCCTTCAGTGCCTGAATTTTTAAGTTTTTAGTTTCCGCTAATTGGGTTTGGAATGACTCGTCAAGATTCGTGGTTAAAAAGAAAACTCTGGTTGCAAGTTTTAATGATGTGTAAAATGTTTTGGGCTTATCACTTTTATTTAGGCTGCACAATCTTACCATGTTGAGGTCTCAGAATGCTCACGACAAGAACAGTTCAAATAGACCAGAAGCCTTTAACGAATAGGCGATATGTTTTATAAACTGACATTAATTTATACGGTTCTAGATTTTCAGTCGCTGAAATGGATTCAATTTTTGGGATTGGAGATTTTGAAAGATTCAAATGAAAACAAAGAGACGGAGTTCTTGTCATATGGTGGAGAACTTGTATTCTTGAAAGAGAGGTCACAAGTTCAAATCCCACTGGGGGTAGGGTATGTACGCCTCGCTTGTAACGCTAAGCGCCTCTCGAACAAGAGTATGAGGTAGTCCCATATCACTGTCACCATATGTAAACCCAAAAACTATGGCATAGTGTCCTGGACTATAAAACCACCTTACTTTTTTTTTTTTATGTGTCATGGTTATAGTATTGTAGAGTGTGGCCATAAAAGGTTGAGATGGAGGAATAAATATTTTAATTTGAAGGAATGCAAAATGTATTGGAACACCATTCTTTATATCACTGGAGGTTGAACCATCTTTAAACTGTATTAAAATTAATTGTAATTGTACATGGAACTTAAGAACTAATGGAGAAACATAGACAATTATATTTTGCATTAATGTTTGTAGTTGAATTCGAGTAAATAAGTTATAGCTTTTACCAAGTGCAAAATTACTTCTTTGTGTCATTAGAATTTTAACATCAATGCCTTCACAAAAAAAAAGATACAAACTCTAAATTGGAAAACTCAATAGTGTAAAATAATTTTAGAATAAAATAAAATCCTTTAACTTAAAGAGTTTTGAGATTGGAAAGCATCTTCATAAGCCTTCAAGAAATGTTAATCAATTTCACTAAAAAAATCACGCATACATTACAAGGTAACACATTTTTTGCATTATTGATTTTTCCATGAGAAGCTTGAGATAATAAATAAAATTTCTACAACATTAGTTTGAATGCAATTATAAAGTTGTTCATAAATGTCTTGTAATGTGTTGTGAACAAATGGATCATTGAGATCTTCTCCAAGGTTAAACAATACCAACCAAAACTTTAACAAAAGCATAAGCATGTTATAACTAAATTCTACATATAGAAAGAATATCCACAATTTAAATTGCTTATTCTTTGTGTCTTGGAGTCTGTAGTACAATAAATTTTATTTGATTTTTAGCATGTTTTAAATTGGAAACCAATTGTTTATCCTAAAAGAAATAATTATATGATTAAAAAACTAGAGAAATTAAAAATTACCAAACAATTTTTTTTTTACAAATAGTTAACATCAAATAATTTTTTATTTAAAAAAAATTACAATTAATTGTCATCTTCATACACTATTAAATATTTAATCAACAACTTGACACCCAAAAATGATATAAGATATTTTAAAATTTAAATACATAAACAAATGTACAATAACTAGCATTTTAAAATTCTTTGTAATATTATTTATTTAGTTTTTAGTTTTAAAATCTTTGTTACATTATTTAGTTTTTATTACTTTTAATTCTTTTAAAAGATAATGCTTTAAGGACAAAATAAATCAAAATTTTATGAGTTAGTGCATTATATTATTATTAATTTGATTAATGGTAAGGTAAAGTGTGGTGTGACATATTTTTTATAATAATTATATTAATTGCACGATTAATACAAAAAGTTAGAATTTAAATTTTCATTGATTTTTTGTTTTAAAAATTAAATTTCTCCAACCCAATAAAATTTCAATTAAATACTATTCTTATTTTTCAAAAAATAAAATAAAAATGTTCAAATTTTATAAAGAATTTAAATTCTCAAATTCTTCAAATGATAAAGTAAATGTAGTGTCACATCATCTTTTATGATATTTTCAATCATATTAATTGTACAATTAATGCTAAAAGTTTTTCTTAATTTTTTAGTTTGAAAAATTAATTTTCTACCTTACTATTATTAGTGAGAGCCCATAAGATTTAGTGAAATAACTTTTTTCCATTTAAAAAATAATAAAAATGTTCAAACTTTATAAAAAACTTAGAACCTAAAAAAATACTTGAATCTTATTGGTTGAACTAATATATTTTATAGTTTTTAATTGCATCAAAACTAAAAAAAATTAGACATTAACATTATTAGATTTTCACAATCTATTTTAAATATGTTAATTTTATTTTTGGATTTGATTGTGGAAGTTTTTTAGCATCAATATTTTTCGATCACATTCCATTAGCTATCATTAGGATGAGAAGTGATGAGAGATTGCAAGAATAAAAATTCAAGATTTGAGCTATTGGAATGGATTTTTTTTAAAAAAAAATTTGAGCTATTAGAATGGAAAACATAATTGAGTAATTGAGATGGATATATATATTTTAATTGAAATGCATAATTAATTGGGATTCTGAATTTGATCAAGGGAAAAAAAAAATCAGCAATTGAAAAGAACATTATTTTTTGTGATTGTAGATCTTGAGCAATCGAAATGAATATTTTTTTTAATGGATTTCAGATTTTGACTAATAGAAGTTGGAAAAGAAACAATAGCTTGACCTTCATACGGTGGACATGTTACTATAGAAAGGGCAAGACAAAAAATAGTACATGATTATGTTCATAAATTAACAAGAGGAGGAGCTCTTAGCTTAGGACTTACAGAAAATGTGATTTGTGATTTCTATATTGGTTCAATCAAATATGTCTTAGACAATTCCTGTCAAATGGTAAATTGCTGTAAATTTGAATCGTTTATGCAGATTTCACATTCTCCTAGATGCGGTTTGATTTCTACAAAACTATGTTTGCTTGTTGAATTTGAACATGGTGGTCTTTTTCTTCTTGTATGAAGGGAACCAAAATTTTCACATTTCATCTTAGTCAAATCTTTACACATTTGAAGGTGTTAGAAATGATAATATAAAATATATTCTTGTTAAGTACTATTTTAAATTAATAGAAAAGGATTATTTATTCAAAGGAAAATATCTTAAGTACTAAGATAAATTTTAGGTAGTTCAAATGAATTAGGGTTTATCTTTTAAGATGACATGGTATTTTAATTTGTTTCATTAAGACAATTTAAAGTAAAAAAAAATGCTAGGTTTAAGTCTATCTTCAGATAAAAGAGATGTATTTTTTTAGTTAAAATTAAGAAATTTTTTATAATTCATTTTAATGTCTTTCTTTAAGACAAAATATAGTGGAAAAATATAGTACAATAAATCTTTCTCCAAATTAGTCCTGAAAGCTTTCTTATAAATAATTAAATATAAGTTTTTACAATTATATAATGCAAACACTTGCCTTTTTATTCTTGCATATGTTAAAATTAATTAGTACCTCTATGTAACTTTTATAAATATGCATGCATCCATAAGAACACATGTGCAAACATACAAAATTGCAAAGCATAAGTATCATAACAAATAACTTGAGTTGGGCTTGAACTTTTGGTGAAATAGTTGGACTAATTGCATGTAGTGCCTATAATCAAGGTTCAAGATCCTATAGGTCCACCCTCTATCATGATTCTCAATAGAGAGTTGTTGACCTTGAGCCTTGGTGAAATAGTAGGGCTTCTTGTTAGTAGAGCTTATAGTTAAAGTTTGAAAAATTATTATCTTTTAGGTTCAAAATGAAGTGTGCCAATTTACCGACTCTAGCTATGGGTCATGGTGTAATAATTCTCTCTAGATACCTCAACCAAGGTTTTTTAATTATTGTCAATCTCACCTCTACTACTCTTGTCGCTTTTTCTCTATCTGGTTATGTGGTTGTTATTTCAATGTCCTCCCTCCAAACCTTCTCTCTGTTTGTGGCAAATGAAGCTTTCATGTCACCAAATCTATTGTTAGTATTCCCTTAAAGGAGAAATGCTGACCTCTTGCTTGTGCTAAGACATCCCTTATGGTGGTTTGTGGTGAGGATGTGGTAGAAAATGTGAATTTCTACCTAAGATGCAGTTGGTTTGTAGATGCATTTGGTTTCTAGCCTTCTCATCATATCATCATTGGGTAATGAATTCTTGGTGGTATATTGTCCTTGGTAATGTTGAGCTTTTCCCTTGTGCAAAGAGGTTTTAAAATGCTTTTTTTACTTCTTTTGGAGAACAAGATTTGGTATCAAGCAAGTTATGGGTCTGGGGGACTCTCTCTCTCTACTAAACCTTAGACAATCTCCTTCTAACCTCTTATTGAACAACTTATTCCAATATTGTTCATCTGTCATACATTCCCTTTCATTTTTGGGAGAGCTCTTTCTTTGAGACCATTGGTATCTCTATAGGTTGTTTCCTAAAGGTGGATAAAATGACGGTTTCTATGGGTCTCTCTACCTTCACACACATTTTTGGTTGACCTTGATATCTTTACACCTCTCCCTAGAGATATGGTTCTCATGGTGGGGGATAGGTCATGGACTCAAAAAGTGAATTATGAAGGCCTCTAATTTGAGGTCATTGACGCTTCACTACTAATCACATGATAAGTGATTGTTCTCTCATGCGACATAAAGGAGCTCCCACTTGATGAACACCAATAATGAATATTTGATTGTTCTAGCTTATAATTCTTCCTTTGATGATGAATCATAGGCTACCAATGACTCTCTTTTGGATGAAGCTCCTACAACAAATCTAGGTGATATTGCTACTAAAAATTGGGCCTCGTTAATTTCCATTTGTTTTGTAAATCTAGGTGATGTTCCTATACTTTAAATTCTATAGGTCATCCTTGTACTAAGACTTCCTTCAAGTGGCATGGGATATTGGGCCTTATTGTCAAAATACTATATGTCATCCTTTTACTAAAGCTTCCTTCAAGTGGCTTGGGATATTAGGCCCTACTTTATTTTTCAACAATTGTGGTAAAACACAGTGTAGAATGTAAAGATAAGAGGATATTGGTGGAGCATGTGTACCTCTAGGTTATAGTTATGGTTCGAGAAACTTTGATGGCTAAGTGGGGTCTTACAAAGGTAGTAGAACCTAAAGACTTGTAGGTTATTTTAGAACATGACTAGTTTTGAGAGAACTTTAGAGATGGTCTTTTTCAAGAGATAGTAGGCTAGGTGTCAACATGTTAAATTGAAGGCTAAACAAGATGGTAAGTGGTATTTTCCTATGGGTATCCTTAAGATTAATATGTATGGGTCTTCTAGAGGAATTGGGGGCATGAATGAGTTAGAGGAGTTGCTTGGAAATAGTATTTTCTCCTTCTCAATGTTCAATAACTACATGGAGGATCTTGTTGTCCTTTTGGCTCTTGAGAGAGACTGTGCACTTGGATGGAACAAGATTATTTTTAAGAGTACCTCTCAAATTGCACTAAATAGGCAAAGGATGGATGTTGTTGATTGGCATTTAGTTGTGGTGGGCGACTAATAAATTCTCCATTTGAGAGACTCTTTGGAGTTTGTCATGCCCAAATATTAGGGAAAAAACACACCAACAATTTGTTTTCAAAGAAGGTTATAACCTAGTTGTCTACATATTACCACTGAAAGAGTTGTAGATAGGATAATGGTAAGAGGAAGTTCATAAATTTCAAGTCTCGAGGTTGCGTGATTAGGCTACAAGTGTTTGGGGTTCAAGTTTCAATTTTTACATTACCGATCATGATGATAGTTGGAAGGTGAAATTAAAGTGTTTAAAGAGTCTTGTTCTTGTTCCAAGGTTTGACATATTATTTAATTCAATTAAACATTTCAAAATGATTCATATGTTGGTAATGAAGACATTCATAATTAAGTTCGATAAGCCATAATGTGTTGCTATAGGAACACTTGATAACAGGTTGATAAGGTTCAAATTGTTAAACTATTTTGTCGTGAATTACAGGTACTCCATATAAGGAAAGAAAATAATTAGATTTCAATTTCGATATAATGTTTTGATCTACTAGGTTAACATTTAAAGGATTAAGTACATGTGTGCATTGCAACATATTATGTATATATTTTACGGACATCAAAGAAACAATAATGCCCTACCTACATATAATAATATTATGTATAAATGTTATATTGTATATGATTCGAATATGCATAGCTATATATATATATATATATATATATATATATATATATATATATATATATATATATATATATATATATATATATATATATATATATATATATATATATATATAAGATCTATTTGTATATAATAACTTAAAGTATCTTACAAACATAGAAGGCTCGATTCTACTACATATCTATTTTAATCACTAAACATAAGTAGGAATATATTAGATTGTGTCTGTGTCTGTACACAAACACACACACACACATTATGTCATAAAATATACTTACATAAAATCCAATATGCAAATACCAACTACCAATATTTATAAATCCTAACTAGCTGGACTAATTTACACCCTAAATAATTATGCCAACATCCCCATACACAACTATAGGTTAAAAGCAATCCCAACTAACCAATCTATTACAATTAGCTTTAAATTTATTTACTATCTACCAAATAGCTAAATCAAATAATAGTAAAGTCCTTACTAATAACAATTTACTAGTAATTAAAACCTATCTCCAATTACCTTTTTAATAACTTTCTAATACCCACATACTTAAATACTAAATTTGATTACTTAATAAATTCACATACTGCTTAACATATAAAACAACTAACAATTAATCAAACACTAACTACAAATATAACTTACATAATCAATTAAATAACCAAACAAATATTTTAAACAAAACATATATTACCTTTAGCCCATGTACTTACCTAGGCCCTACCTAGCCCTCCCATTACCATCCCACTTGGCAAGTGGGCTCCCTACCCCAAGCGGATGTTGCCCAAGGAGGATGGGCACATGATCCCAAGTTTGGAACCAGTAGAGCCTTGTGGAACACATGAGGAGACTTGGAGGAGATGAGAACAAGTTTGGGGAAACATTTGGGGTCCCACCAAGGATAAAGGCACCCCAAACTTTAACATGAATTAAATTTTTGTTTGCCATTTCAAAATTCAAAATGGTTGTGTTAGTTCTAAGAGGAATGAGGCTTTATGGTGAGTGGGTAGAGAGTGTGGGATCCACGTGAGTCACATCCTCTCTCTCCTCATTTATCTTTTTTTTTCCATATCCTTTTAATTGATATATCTCCTAGGATTTATGAGGGTGGGATATTTTTATAGTTTTCTTATTTTCTAAATGAGTGCTTGATTGTTAAATATTTAATTGTGCAAGTGGCCTTTATAAAAAATAATATTTTATTGACTGTGGATTGAAATTTGTATGGGAGGAATTTATTTTTCCTCCCATTCAAATTCCAGATGCCTGCAGGTCTCAATTAAGAAGAAAAATTCACAAGTTTCTTTTGCTCCCAAATGGATTTATTCTTCTATACATCTCAATTTTGCTAATGCATTGAATTACTAATTTAGCTAGTTTTTCTTTGTCACCTAATTGCTTTATTCCTAATGCTTTTTATAGACTTCATTAAACTAATTAATTCATTTGGTCTTTTGGATCTAACAGTATTGAATCTATGCAATGTATCTAATTAGAGTGTTGTTTATTCCATGAACTATATAACTCATTTAAATTTGAAGCTTGAATCTACAATACAAAATCATGAAGCTACTTAATGAAGAAATCTTTCATTCTTTCATCATTATTACAAGATGAAAAGGAATGAATTCACACAATGATTTGAATTAATGATTCAAACAAAAATATCTTTTATTTCAACTTGAGATCAAGGATTACAATGAAGGTAATTATAGAAGTATTACATCAATTCATCACAACTTTCTCCAATAATAGAACTAATATCTCCTTTCAATTTCATTTGCATATGCATCTTTATCCAATACCAATACATTATAAATGAGCTTATAATCATTCCTTTCACTACAAGATATGCAACAATGCAAACAAGAAGGAAGACACGAGTGGATAATTCTCCAAACAAAATGTGACATAAAGGGACATCAACTCTCCTTATTCACAATGACACTAACAAGATATCAAGATTTCCAAGTTTTCTCCAACATTTGAATCCATAAGAACCTGCAAAAAATAAGAATGAACAATATCATGGAGATCTCACCTCCCAACCTAGGCCTCAACGAGGCCACCCACCGAGCTAGGAGAAAAAATACCAAATGGGTCACATTCAAACTCAAACCACAATGCGTGAACATCACATGAAGCACCCAACCAAGGATTTCACAATGGGTTACACTTATGAATCCATGACAAAGGGTGAAGGTGGAATAACCATAAAGGAGATGCCAATGTCAAGCATACAATATCATGCCTTCAAAAGGCTCATAATCACACACTTCCTCCATAAACATAATTTCCTTATCTTTCTTAAATGATATCAAATTCATTGGAAAACAAGGGCCCATACACCTTGCATTTTCCCATATTCTCCATGAGAAGAGACTCTCACTTCCATGGAGGTCACAAATAACCCCTTAACCCCACAATGTCACTTCTTCCATTTTCCAAGGGTGGGTAATGTCTTCACACCCATGGGAAATCCCTCAAGAAAAATGCAATAAAAGAAATAAAACTAAGATTGAAAATACCATTTCCAAACCCTCACAAACACAAAACAACAATACATACAAATGCAAGAAATGCAAGAACAAGAACTACAAGGTACAAATCTATTGCAAGAAATGAATAACATCCATGGGAAATGAACCACCAAACTTACTCAAATTTGATGAAAATAGAAAGTTGAGAAGAACCCTATCCTTTGTTGCTCCAACTACAAACCCTAGTGTCTCTAAAGATAGAGCGAGTGTGGGTGAACACCCATTAAGTTATTCAATGACCTCTAAAAAGGCCTCCAAATCCCACTCAACTGCTAGAAATAACTTATTGACTTTACCCTAAGTCCTTTGGCCATCATACTTGTCTCCTACCATTAATGCAAGTTTTGGCAAGAGTGTAAGTATGGGTAAGGACACAAGACTTCACCATTTTCACAATTTTTGAAAAATGGGTTGTTTGGAGGGTCCCTAAAGTTACATGGGCCTTCTAGTGGTGGTAATTAGGTCCCTAACTCATACCCCTACCACTTGGGCACTTAAATTCCACTAAATTAAGCTCCTAAGAAAACTTATTGGCCTCTAAAATTGACTTCAAATTTTGAATTCAAATTCCTATTTGGTGGGACTCCACATGATACTTCAAAACAAGGGTGATTAGTGTAGGCTCTTAATTAAGTTCAATTTTAGGGTTAAGAGTCTCAATGCCAACCCTAATTGACATGTCATTTTACACATTTATATAACAAGTGTCAAGTGACACCATAAAATCACATTACATAAAACAATTGACATGTCATTAATAACATAATGAATTAACCTAATACATACATTCAAATTACACTTAGAATTAAATTACATGACAATGAGGTTTGAATCTCTTCAAAGATTCAACCTTGGCTTCACAGTTTGTACATAGGTTTGGTTCTTGGTTCTCCAATTAATTCCATGGTTGATTCCCTGCACACTTAATTTGAATATGAGTAGTTCGAGAAAATCACACACACACACACACACACACACACACACACACACACACACACACACATGCACACACACACACACACACACACAACTTAATTTGCATAATCAAATTTAACCAAAAAAATTCTAAATCTTTTTTGAGATATAGTTTCCATTTCTGCACATTGATTAAATATAATTGATTTGCATAATTGAAATACCATGACATATTCATTAGTTCAAATCAAAATACCAAAATAAACCATCATAATGCATGCATCTATATAAAACATCATCAACCATCATAAGTAAAGCATACTAGAGTAATCATCACACATGGCATAAATAATACAAACCAATGTCTAGTTAATCAAATAAAGTCTCAAAATATCAAATCATAATGTATCAAAATAAATATATCAACTGAGCTATGATGGGTCAGGGTGAGGCTGCTAGAAATAGGAAATACTTAGGGGAGGGGGGAGTGAATCAGTATTTCACAAACTTTAGCCCAAAATTGGATATCTTTAGCAATTTTATAACATGCATAAGAAAGTTAACTAACTATGTTGAATAGTAAATATAACCATGCAATAAGAGAACTCATAACACCATATTTTTTTAATTAGAGAAACTTTGGCCAAGGGTAAACCCTGTTGGGGACGGTACCCACAAAATGATCTACTAATGAAAAAGTATCTTGTGAAAAATATTGACCCTAATAGGAGTGGGTTAGATGAATATAGTGTCTTATTCCTTTTTAGAAGCCTCAACCCTGTTAGGAGTTGTTATAGACAATTACAAAATATATGCAAGATGAGCCCACTACCCAAACATACAATATACAATGAAGTTCTTCAATACAAAGAGATAGATACAAAAACCTCTTTACATTGTTGTTGATATCTTCAATATCTGACATTTCCTTTGTTTCTCTTAAAAACTTTATCACAATTTGATGTAGGAGCATCCTAGGTTGCACTGCTATCCTGCATGTTTTCAGTTTTTATCTTGCTGCTGAAATTGGGTTCTGCTGAAGCTGTATTTCTTTGTTTTTGGGTGTTTGTTGCGGACCATGTAACTAATTTTCCATAAAGAATGAAGGGTTGTGCACTTTAGTGATTGAAGAGGGCCTAGAGAAATATCTATGATCCGAGAAGCAAGTTCTAACTCCTTATGAGCTGGGAGATATGGCAATTCTTCTAGAATATCAATTTCTAGCAGTTCTGTGCAATAGTTTTCTTTTCTCAACTTTCAAAATGGATACACACTTTTCCTTGATGAATCAGACCTTGCAAACTTAAGGGGTTGTAGAGGACCTAGATATCTACCCATAGTTCAAAGTGTGAGTTCTAACTCAATTGGAGCTAGGAGATATTGTGATTTTGCTCAGACATTAATTTTAGGATAGTTAATTGCTGATGCAGGCCAACTTGTGCATTTAATGTCGAGTTTATTTTCACTTAATATTTGTTGAGAGCCAAATTTTGGCTTCTCCATGTTCTAGAATGATCTATAAGCCATTTTGGCTAGTATAAATAGAGTGTTTAGGCTTAGATCTAGGGAAAATTTTAAGCCATTTTGGAAGAAGATTGCAAAGCAATTTTGGGAAGTGCAAATTTGTTGCTGATCTTTGTGTATGAATGTATTTTGTATCGGGCCATAACCTAGAAGGCCTTAGAGTTGGGCATGTATGAAGACATTTTGATGAATCAATAAAAGTATTTTACTCTTCCTCCTCCTTAGGTTGTTGCTCTTTGTGTTTGCTTCCATTGTGTTAACTCTTGCAGGGTGGTTCAGAGAGTTGGGTGTGTCATTGGCCCTAGTTTTTCCTATCCTTCCTTGCATCAGGTGGTATCAGAGTTTGAGGTTCATCCTTGTGGAGATTGGGTCATGTAGAAACCTATTTGAATTTTAGTTGTAGGGTGGTAGATTTGTGAATTTGACCTATAACTTGCAAAGGATTATGATCTTGCAAGAACCTGATTTGTAAAAATGGTTCGTGGTAGAGGAAACGATGATAATGCTATATTGGATCAGTTGAGATAAATTGCAGCTATATTAGATGTTGTGCAAACAACCTTGAGGAGAGGAGCACATCTTGATGATGTAAGTGATGATGAAGTAGTAGCACCAAACCATAATCTAGAACTTGAAGAAGATCAAGATGAGGAAAGATTGTTGAGAGTATTGTCTAGGGAAAATTCAAAGCCTGTTGTAGAAGTTGTTGCTTATGATGGAAAATTGGATACCAGTTTTGTGTTGGATTGGATCTCAGATATGGAGAATTTCTTTGAGTATGAAAACACTCTTGACAATAGGAAGGTGAAGATTGCAGTTACTAGGCTGAAAGGTCATGCATCACTATGGTGGGAGCATTTTCAAACTGATAGACAAAGGAGAGGAAAGAAGAAGATCATAACTTGGCCGAACATGGTGAACAAGGTAAATAAAAAATTCTTTCCTGTTGATTACTAAGTTAGCTTTTTGAGAAAGATGCAAAATTTGAAGCAAAAAGACATGACTGTGAAAGAGTATACTAAGGAATTCTATAGATTGGACATCAGATCTAGACATGTGGATGATGATGTTGAGAAAATTGCAAGGTACATAAAAGGATTGAGATCTGGAATTCAAGATGAAATAAGTTTTGTGAAGTTGGAAAGTGTGGAAGAAGCATATCAATATGCCTTGAAAGCTGAGGAAATCTTAGCAAAGAAGCATGAACAAAGACAAAAAGGTAGAGGTGGTAAATTCCAAAGAGGTACAGGTAGATCTTATGGTGAAGGTGGTAGATTTGACAATTTTGGGTAGGATAAAGGCAAATTTGAATGGAAGAATGATGACAAAGACAAGACTGAATGGAAAGGTGGTAGTTCATACTGAGGAGGTACTGGAGCTTACCGAGGAAAAGGTAATTCTTATCCTAGGGGTGGTTTTTGTGGTAATTGTTTCAAATGTGGTAAAGAAGGACATAGATCTTTTGAATGTAGATCTTCTGAAAGTGGGTAGACCAATATAAATGTTGTGATTCAAGGAGACATTGAGAGTTCACCAAGTGGACCCAAGGCTAGAGAAAATTTGATGGTGAGAAGAACCTTATGTAATAAGGGAAGTGACAAGGAACCTATCCTTAGAAGAAGTCTTTTCAAGACTAGATGTAAGATGGCTGGAAAATGCTGCAAGGTGATCATTGATAGTGGAAGTTCAACAAATTTGGCATCAAAAGAGTTG
Source organism: Cupressus sempervirens (assembly GCA_028749045.1). Classification (NCBI taxonomy): domain Eukaryota; kingdom Viridiplantae; phylum Streptophyta; class Pinopsida; order Cupressales; family Cupressaceae; genus Cupressus; species Cupressus sempervirens. Next base: position 207,461,019 of record CM053788.1, read on the forward strand.
GTTACAAAGTTGCAGTTGCAGAGGCTAAAACATCTTGAACCTTATCATGTTTCATGGATCAAAGATGAGCATAAGGTATTGGTAAGTGAACAATGTGTTGTGAAGTTCAAAATTGGACATTACTTTGATGATCTTTTGTGTGATATTATGCCCATGGATTGTTGTCATATTTTTTTGGGTAGACCTTGGCAATATGATACATATGCTGTACATGATGGAAGATTGAATCAATATACTCTTTGGGTAAATGGGAAGAAATAAATATTGCTGCCTTTGATTAAAAGTCCAGATGAGGTCAGTTGTACTAAAATAAAAGTTTGCATGGTTAATGGAAGGCAATTTGAAAAGGAAGTAAAGAAGAATCAAGTTTGGTTTGCTATAGTTCCTAGACGACCGAGTGTTGGTAGTAATTACCAAGCAACAAAAGTTGGTATGACAACAAAAATTGTAGAATTGTTGAATGAGTATAAAGATATTGTTGTTGATGATATTCCTAATGGTTCACCTCCAGTAAGAAGTATAAGTCATTGTATGGATTTGATTCCGGAGCTAGTTTTCCAAACGAAGCACCATATAGATTGACACCTATAGAGAATGAACTTAACAGACAAGTGCATGAGCTGTTGCTGAAAGGTTTGATTAGAGAATGTTTGAGTCCATGTGTTGTACGTACTGTATTAGCACCTAAAAAGAATCGTGAATGGAGAATGTGTACTGATTCCAGAGCTATTAACAAGATCACAGTGAAATATAGGTTTCCTATGCCAAGGATGGATGACATAATGGATTGTTTGAGTGGAGTAAAGTATTTTACCAAGATTGATTTGAAGAGTGGCTATCATCAGATCAGAATTAGAGAGGGTCATGAATAGAAGACTACTTTCAAGACAAAAGATGGTTTGTATGAATGGTTGGTTATGCCTTTTGGTTTGACTAATGCACCTAGTACTTTCATGAGGTTGATGAATCAAGTTCTAAAAATATTTTTGGGTAAGTTTGTGATTGTTTATTTAGATGAAATTCTGATATTTAGTAAGACAAAGGAAGAACATCTTGTTAGGATAAACCACGGACAGAAATAAAAACTACATGCAAATATAACCAATAACAGAAAATAATAGAACACACAGAAATGAACACAAGGCACCAAGATTTAACGTGGTTCACCCAATCCCTGGGCTACGTCCACCAAACAGCAAGTCCGATCTTATTACAATCCAGTGATTACAACCTGATTACAATCCGTAATCCCTTACAGCTCAATACCGCCGCAAGAACCAATTTCGTATCACCACATATCAAAAAATACCCAACCCTAAGCCCTTTTTATACAAGTATTAAACCGCTTTAGGGTTATAAAATGTCGGCCATATGTCGGCCATAATATGTCGGCTACCATGTCGATGTCGGCTACTTCCAAAAATTTTTTTTTTCGGGGCGATGCCCCGAACCCCACTATTTATGAAGTATGTACAGTACTTTCCTGATCAGTCACCACAATCTAACACATCTTGAATATATTAGGCAAGTATTGCAGAGGTTGAAAGAGGAAAAGTTGTTGATTAATTTGAAAAAGTGTCCTTTTATGCAAGAGGAGATTGTGTAATTGGAATTTGTGATTTTAGCTGATGGTTTGAAGATGGATCCTAAGAAGGTTAAAGCAATTTTGGAATGGACTACACCTGAGAATGTGGGTGAGGAAAGATCATTTCATGGTTTGGCTAGTTTTTACAAAAAAATTATAAAGAATTTCAGTGCTATTTGTAATGCTATGACTGAGACAATGAGGGGAGATAAAAAGGAATTCAAGTGGACACATGGAGTTAATAAGAGTTTTGAGACTTTGAAATAAAAGGTTGTTGAATTACCTGTATTGGATTTGCCTGATTTTAACAAAGTATTTCAAGTTGAATGTGATGCAAGTGGTAATGCAATCGAAGCTGTATTAAGTCAAGAAGGTAAGCCTGTTGCTTTCTTTAGTGAAAAGTTGAATAATGCTAAAAGAAAGTTTTCTATGTATGATCAAGAGTTTTATGCTATTGTTCAAGCTTTGAAGAAATGGAGACATTATTCGATTCCTAAGGAGTTTGTGTTGTATATTGATCATAAATCTTTACAATACTTGGGAAGTCAATAGAAACTGAATCAGAGACATATGAAGTGAGTTGAGTATTTGTAGAATTTTACATTTTTCACTAAACACAAGAGTGGAGTTACTAACAGAGTTGTTGATGCATTGAGTAGAAGACGTTCTTGGTTTTGATGAAATGAAAGAGTTGTATGATGCCAATCTTGATTTTTCTGAGGTGTGGAGAGAGTGTAGAGCACCAAATTTGAAAAATCACATTAGTAAGTATGATGCTTATTTCATTCAAGAAGGTATGTTTTTCAAAGATATTCAGTTGTGTATTCCTAGAAGTTCTATGAGGTTAAATCTGATTAAGGAAAGCATAGTGGTGGATTAGCTAGACATTTTGGAATTGATAAGACATTGAGTTTGTTGAAAGAGAAGTATTATTGGCCACAAATGTATCAGGATGTTCAGAAATTTGCAAAGAGTTGTGGAGTTTGTCAAATTGCAAAAGGAGTGAGTCAAAATATTGGTTTGTATACACCTATTAATATTCCTGTGAAACCTTGGAGTAATATCAATATGGATTTTGTTCTTGGATTACCTAAAATAATGAAGGGGTATGATCCCATATTTGTTGTAGTGGACAAATTTTCTAAGGTGGCTGATTTCATACCATGTAAGAAGACATCATATGCTAAGCATGTTACTGAACTTTTCTTTAAAGAGATTGTGAGATTACATGGATTACCAAGAAGTATTATTTTTGACAGAGATAGTAAGTTTGTTGGTTATTTTTGGAAGACTTTGTGGAAGAAGATGGGTACTGAGTTGAAGTTTAGTTCTACATTTCATCCAAAAATAGATGGACAAATAGAGGTTGTGAATAGAAGCTTGGGTAATTTGCTGAGATGTTTAGTTGGGAATAAACCAAGTAATTGGGAGATGGTATTGGCACAAGCTGAATTTGCATATAATAATTCTATGAATAGGAGTACAAGGAAGACACCTTTTGAGATTGTTACTAGAATGAAGCCTAGAGGAGTATCAAATTTAAGAGACATTTCTGGTGAAGAAAAGAGAAGTGCTACAGGAGAAGATTTTTTTGATTTTATGGAGTCTTTACATAAGGAAGTGAAGTTGAGGATAGAGAAAAGTAATCAGAAGTATAAGGAGAATATTGATCAGTCTAGAAGACATCATGATTTTCAAGTTGGTGATGAGGTGATGGTTCATTTGAAGAAAGAAATATTTCTAGTTGGAACATACAGTAAGCTAAAGATGAAGAAGTTTGGACCTTGTAAGATCTTGAAGAAGTTTGATAGTGGAAATGCTTATGAAGTTGAGTTACCCGATGACATGGATATATCTCCTATATTCAATATTGATGATTTGTATAAGTATCATGTGTTAGATGATGAAGTTGCTATATTAGAGGACTATACTAAGAAGTAGATTGAAGAAGTTGAACAAATATTGGATCAGAGAATTGGTAAGTGCACAAGGGGAAAAGATTATTATCAATATATGGTGAAGTGGAAGAACAGACCTATGGAAGACGCTTCACGGATTTCTCAATCTGAATTGGATTTAGCTCAGGTTGTGAAATCTCAATAATTCAGGAGAATTATTTCTTCCAAATCTGGTTGTCTAATGCAAGAGCATCCTAGGTTGCATTGCTATTCTGCATGTTTTCAGTTTTTATCTTGCTGTTGAAACTAGGTTTTGCTGAAGCAGTATTTTCTAGTTTCTGGGTGCTTGTTGCAAATTTTATAACTAATTTTTCATAATGAATGAATGGATTTTCACTTCAAGGATGGAAGAGGGCCTAGATTACTAGCTATGGTACAACTATCAAGTTCTAACTCCTTATGAGTTGGGAGATATGGCAATTCTCCCAAAACATCGATTTCTTGCAGTTATACACAATAGTATTTTGTGCTCAACTTTTAGAATGGATGCACAATTTTCCTTGATTAATTAGACCTTGAACACTTAAGGAGTAGTAGAGGACCTAGATATCTACCCACAATTTGAAGTGTGAGTTCTAACTCAATCGGAGCTAGGAGATATCACGATTTTTCTCGAACATCAATTTTAGGACAGTTAATTGCTGATGCATGTCAACTTGTGCATTTAATGTCAGGTTTATTTTCATTTAATATTTTATGAGAGATGGCTTGTGGCTTATCCATGTTCCAGAATGATCTGTAAGCCATTTTGTCTAGTATAAATAGAGTGTTTAAGGTTAGAGCTAGGGCAATTTTTAGGCCGTTTTGGAAGAAGATTGCAGAGTAGTTTTAGGAAGTGCAAATTTGTTGTTGATCTTTGTGTATGAATGTATTTTGTATCTAGTCATAAGCTAGAAGGCCTTACAGCTGGGCATGTATGAATATATTTTGATGAATCAATAAAAGTATTTTACTTTTCTTCCTCCTTAGGTTGCAGTTCTTTTTGTTTTCTTCCGTTGTGTTAATTCTTGCAGGGTGGTTTAGAGAGCTGGGTGTGCCATTGGCCCTAGTTTCCCCTATCCTTCCTTGTGTCATAATTCACATTCCTTTTATTATACATTAGAATTCACACAATGAATATCACATTAGCTCATTTACCACTACATATAACTTTGCATTTAGCAATCTTCCTTTATACCTTGCTAATTATCAAATACTTGTCTAGTCAACCTTCGTGCCTTAATACATTTATCAAAATGCAATATTTACTCTTTTTGAATTAGGGTTAACATTTAGGATGTTTCCCCTAATTATTTAAGTGATTATTTCATAAATAAAATAATTCCTTAACCCATAATTGTCCATTTCTATATTATACTATGTTTTGCATGTACATTACTGTAACTAGTAAATCTGTCATAACTCTGTATGTATTGATCATACTTTTACGTAGTCTTGAGTATAGACTCCTCATACTCTATACTATCTATCCTCAAGTGTACATGTGTTAATATAGCCTATGTAAAGTACACTAACCAAAACTTCATCTATTCTGACATATAAACTATGTAACACTTAGACAATTTTCTAAGTATACATGTCATAACTTTATCTTCTTGTTTTTCTCAGTTCATATAGCTGATATATTTCCATAAATGATAACATCAAAATGTCTAACCTAGCCAAATTTCCAACAATATCCCCCTTTGGCATTGTGGAAACATATGGGAAAATTAGCTAAGTCCCAAACAATATCTTCAAAACTTTATAAAATTTAGCCTTTACAAAGTTCCAAAAACTATGGATCATTACATATACTATATTTTCCTTATATCTCCTAATTACATTATAAATCTACTCATATATATACAATTTTCCTTATCACTCCCCATTTAGCATCAATGACAAAGGTGTCCAAATTTATGTACAAATCAAAATTGTATTACCTTTCTCCTTATGTTGACACTAGTAGATTTAACCCTAAATTTTGACCTAAAATTTTGACCAACAAATTTAAATGGCTTGGTTGGTCGTCATTATAAAGGAAACTTTTGTTTTTTTTAATACATGTTTATGTTGGTCACAATTGCGACCAATTTTTTTTCTTTTGTCTTGCTCTCAATTGCGACCAACATGGCAACATAAAGACAAAAAAAAGAAAGCGACATTTCATTAGAGCATTTTAGTTGAGCACGGCAAGTCAGCTAAGTGCATTTCACTTCACTTGAGCGCCATACCAATCGACCATCATTCCGTGGATAATTGAGGATTTCAAGCACATTCTACATCGTTGGAGCCTTTGGAAACCCATCTACTATAGCCCTAAATTGGAACTATCGACCATCATTCAAGCATACACACATGAACTTGCCTGGCTTCACATCGCAATTGGTGAATAGGTGAGTTACATTGATACCTTCTTGTTTAAACAATGATTGATTAGGGGAAGGTGTAGTTTGAAGAAGCCCTAGTTATGATGGTTACCTTATGCCTTAGGGAAACCCTCCCATTTGTGGATGATTCTATATATAGTATCAAATGTTGGTGCATTAATTTTCTCAAATTCATTTCCTTCACCCTTAATATAAATTTGGGATTGGTGTCCTTCATTTCAATTTGTTGTGCCAAGAGTTTTTTGTCCAAATCTAGTCTACCAAACAATGTTCATGTCTTAACTCTTATGTGCCAATAAAAGTTTTAAAACTCTAAATTAACATGAATTCCAACATTTCAAACCCTTGGCATCTACGTAGTGGACTTAATCAACTAAAACCTATCGGAGGGATGAAATAACATTTTTTTTACACATTGAATAATGTAAGTGACTCTGCCACTATCCATAATTTTTTTTCCATTATGCTCCAACACTGTTCATTTGCCCCAGTTGTGAGTGTATAAAACTTTCCTACCAATAGTTTAGTCCAAAAGATTATTAAGCATTGATAAGAGCCATTTCAATTAGTAAAGCAGATGAAAATATAAGTGAATCAATAGAGCATACGAAAACTTGATCCCCTTTTCATGTACACCATATTATAGAAAAAAAGAAATGGTATAAAGGGAGTATAATTAATGTGTTACCAGTTCTCACAGGATCAGACATGGTTGCATTAAATTCTAAATGTGGGCTTGACAGGCAAAACTGGGAAGTTTTAACCCAAACAAAAAAGTTTCTTGTTTGTCTGCTATATTACTTCTATTACACAAAGATTGTACTAAAATCACAATCTATCTATTTTTGTACAACAACAAAAACCATACAAAGGAGGGTATCTATGCAGTGCTCAAAGGAATGGAAAAGCATCCGCTGGTTTAAATAGCATAAAAGATTCTTTAGAAAGGTAGGTACAGACAATTTGTGGACAAATATATTCATTTACTATTTTTTGGTTTTAATTTCAATTTGGAAGTTAGTTTTAGTTGTTTGAAACTCTATAGCTGATACTTGTAGTCATTGAACATTTGGTTGCTATCTATCTATACACACACACACACACACACATTAACAAAGAGTTTATTGAAATTTCTATTATTTCAATTTAGTTCCAACCTTATGCAAAAGTGTTCTATAATGTATATGATGATTACCTTATCTTATGAACATTTGAAATTTCTTATAATTTTTCCTATTTTCTTAATTACAATCTTCTACATCCTAAAAACTCAAAAAGTCCTACATCCCTCGTTGTTCCTATCCCTCAAATTTGGTGGAAAATAATTTATGAATCCTAATTATTCTTTATATAATGAATTCTAAGGAAAAAGAATTGTCTTAAATGCAAGGGATAAAATTAATTAAACAACTATTTGCATGATGTTTTGGAAAAAAACCATTGTAGAGGAAATTATGAGTACATACCATTTCCAATAGCCACAGTTCCAAGGGCATGCCATGTGTAGTTGGGTGCCTTGGCAACAAACTCAAATGTGTAGTATTTCTTTCCCTCAGTTGTGTGCTGCATCATAGCATTATAATGTCAGCTGTGTGCTACATCATAGTATTATAATGTTAAAAATAGTATGGTAGTACCATGATGTCAAAGATTAAATAATGAGTTTCTGGGTGGCATATATTTTAGGGTCTATTTATTTTAGTGTTTCCAAAGGCACCATTCCTTACAATCAACATCCTCCATTATTTTTTGTAAGAAATGAACTTTGATAATGGGTATATTATATGAATACGATTGAACAATCACTCGATGAAAAAATTTATAAGACAGAATATGAGAGAATGAATTGAGAATCAAACTCCATGGCAAAAACAAAATATAGCACATACCCCAAGTTGCAGTAAGCATAAAAAGCAAGAATTTGAAATCTAGGACTAAAAAAAACCCCACATGCTATAAGAATAACTTTTCATTAACATTTATGGAAGATGTTAAAATCCATCTCATAGTACTTGAGAGAAGAAAACAATTACAAAAATATAAGAACAAGGATACAAAGAAAATTCTTTTCGTAACTAGAAAATCCTTGCAATAATATAAATTTATTTTCAATCTCATTTTCTTTAAGAAGAGGGGGAGGAGTATGTTACTAATTTAGAAATCCCTTGATGATCTCTCCATGGAGTTGACCATAATTCTGAATTGCCATTAGTCAAACTTCACCAACATTGAGGCCATCATACAATTAGCTTACACATATCGTCCTTTCCACTTTCTATGATAGGAATTTTCTCATTTCAAAAAAGAAGTGTACAAGAATGAAAAACTAGATGAATATCAGAATATAGCTGCTACAAATATACAAGATGTCCAAACAGAGAAGCCATTAGAAAGTGATCAAAATTAGACCATTAGAAGTATGTTCAATACCAATTTCAACATGTCTTATTTTCAAAAAGTGGGTGTCCAAAATCTATTTCACTAAATCCTTCTTAAACTTTCAATAGAGAACCTTTCACTTTTTATACGGAGTACCTTTCACTTTTCATATCATATTTTAAAATATTGAGAGTACTTGGTGGAATTTGGCCTTGGCTCAATATCATCATCACAAGGTTTGCTATTGTATTAATCTGAAATATATTCTAGAATATCCATAGCTACTTTGTCTTCTAAAATGGTTTCCAGTTGTGAAGAAGATATTGATTAATCTTTTGTCACTTTTTTCATACACTTCAAATTAGTGCAATCATAAACAAGATTTCTCAATCTTCTAGACAACCGTAGTCCCTTATTAGACTGAATACGCTCAAACTAGCTTCAATTCCTTTCACAAGCCTGTGAACTTGCTCCTTGGCTCAATAATCTAGAAGCAAGCACTGTATCTCACAAGTGTCTGCTCCTAAAGAGCTTCATCCATGTCAATAAACATCAACATCAATATGCAAGATGTCCTTGTGACTTGTATATTCAGATTCAATTCCCAATTTTACTTGCAATTTTAGGATGTGGTTAAGGTCCTGTAGTGGCTTCATAAAGCTCACTTGTGACTTAGTGATGTAGGACCATCATAGTGGCTGAACAATCTTCTGACACCTAAAAAGACTTTGCTTTCATTTTTTGCTCGATTTAGTTAGTTTACATGATGGGCTGGTTCTGATATTTTGTTTGAAGTATACATTATGAGTTCTTCTATGTGGTTTGAGTTGTGTGTTTGGGAGTCTAAGTAATCTACTATATTGTTATGGAGGTTATTGTCATGCCTTTGATCTAACATTAAACTTGATAGAGGAATTGTCTTAGGACACTATGATTTCACAATTTTTCTCCTAATGTCAATAGTGAACTGACAGTAGTTCATGATTACCATAACAGATCACATGGAAACATGATTGCTACACATATATATCATACAAAAATCACCTATCATACATCAATATGAGTAAAATTAAGTCTAGAAAATTCCCTATCATACATGATAAAAAAAGCTCTGCTACAAAATCTTACCAAGAATAAAGAAAACAATAAGATAAGAGACACCCTATAATGTCAGACACTTGTCATTAACAACATTGATGAAATAGTTTAAAGGAGGAGAATTAAATATTGTGCCACCCTTGAAAATAATTGTAAGATTTGGTAATTACAGTCTAGCAATACCTAAGACATTGAATAATAGATCAAACTAGCTCTACACAAGTCTTATTCTCAAATACAACAGTCATTCTAAATGTTGCAAGGATTATCTGGTATGTAGGCTCTACAATATAGGTCAAGGTGGTGCCAAAATCAATGATAGTTCTCCCATTTCCCTGAACATCAATACTCCAAACCTTGGGATGGATGGGAAGAAGAACCTCATCAACAAAAACTTTCTTTATCCCAATGTAGTAAAATGTCTCTATAAACATGTTCCTTAGAAAAGGAGAGTAGCTCATTGATTTCTTCAATGACTACCTCAATGGTGCTTGCCCCAATATAAATTAACTTGTGTGGGGGGAGAAATAGTGTAGTCCACCAAGTAGTAAGAAGTTTTATTCCAACAAGTTCACCAAGTTGTGAGGTGAATAAAATAGGCCCCTTACCCAACCTCATTACATAATATTTTCCAACAAATGCTTAACCTATAAAACTAGGTTCTTAGATTTTAATCCCATAGCTAAATGCCACATTGGGGATTCTGGTACTCTCCCCTAAGCTTGTATTGAGTGTTTCAGTCTCCATAGAGAAGATCCTAGTTCTATCAGGGAGATTTGCATAGATATGGTAAAACATTCATGAAATATGGATCCTTGTGCAATTACATGAAGAATTTGAGAGAGGAGAAACTAGTTGACAGACAGGTGCATAGTAATGTACTGGCGTAAAACTTGACAAATACCCTGCAAAGAAGGTTAATCCAGGATTTATATGGAATTTTCCTTTACAAGTAGATTACTAATGGGTAAGTATATTTATTAAATTAATAGGAGTTATATTGGCTTTTGTATATATTCTATATTAAATCTTAGGCTTATATTTATTTGTACATAATCGATGGTGCATTTTATCAAATCAACTTGGCTGATTACCTTTTTACTTGAAGGAGTCTATGCAGTATGAAATGGGCCATTCACAAAGTTTTAATTGAGGTTTATGGAACTTTTCCAAAAGAGCTTCCTCTATGCTAGGTAGCAAGTATTATGCAATTAATATGGAATTATTTTTTTCCTTTTTAGTGCTTCTCCTCTACTAATCTCTGTGTTAAATTCAAGGAGTGGATGATGCTTGGTGTATATTGTAGGCCAAATGGTGATTCCTTGTTTCAAAGTATAATTTATTCAAAAGCTTTCTCTACCTAATTTATAGAAGAATTGTCTCTGCACTATTTAGTAAGTATAATTTGTAGTTGATATGAGATTTATAGTTTATAAGTTTATTGTCTTTCTTATATTACTACTTGTAATGAATTATTCTTAAGTATTTTATTATCATCATAGATGCATTTTTCACATGAAGTCAACTACCTTATATCGTAATAAATTGAACTCCATTTTAATAGGAATTTGATAATTCAGATGACCTCCATCAACTTCTCTGAAGTGTATACATTTGCACTATCTTCATAAGGTTTAAAATAGAAAAAGATAGAAATGGGAGCTCAAAGACCTCCAAAGCCTCTAGCAGCTATGAGGTAAGTATTAAAAGCTTCACTAAAAGATTGAAGCACATATCAAATTTGAATGCTTTTATTATCATATTTGAGAATCTGTAAAGTAGAGTTCACATAAAGCAACAAAATTAAAGCTTAAGAAATTAACAATCTCATATATATCTGGAAGTTACAATCTTTATAAATAATGTAAAGAAATGAAGTAAATTAGTTAACTCTCTTCTCTTGCTGAATAGATTGACTGCTTCTCTTTTTACAAAAATAATTTGACAACTATGAATTAGGGCCAAAAAAAGTATGGAATGTTGTCGGAAGTTTATAGTTGTCAACTTTTTGTAATGGTAAGAAGATACTAATTAACCTTTACTAGGACCTCACAAGGCTCACTAATAAGCCTTCTTAGGGTTTACTCCAAGACCACACACTAGGATAATTCTTTACTTAATCCTCCTACTTCAATATTCCACTTTAACAAGATGCAAGACTCAAAGCATCAAGATCCATTCAACTAAGCAAGGACTTCACTAGTGCTGTAGTAGGGTGGAGGGATCCCACACAAGTCTATTTGATTAGGTTCAAAGTGTTCTTTCTCACAAAATTCCATGGCTTTTTACTGATCTCCTCAAACCCTTATTTTAGGGCTAGTAGCCTTTTGCCCTAATTAGGCCTCCAAATTTTCCATTTTGAAAATATTTCAAAAAAAACTCAAGAAGATACCAATTAAGTTATGGTTTTAGAGAGCTTAAATATTTTCAAGGTTTTAGTTCTTCAACCCCTCTGTACAACTCATTCCTATAAAATAGCCTACTTACAAGGGTTTTAAGACTTTACTTATTCACGGGCCTTACACAGATTCAAAAGGAACACAAAAAGATTCAAATCTTTCTTAGTTCTTGGAAACTATACCTTTAGATATTTCTATACATACTCCAATCCTTGATTGGCACAAACCAATCAAACTACTCCTCCATCCAAACCCTATAACCATTAAGCCACCTTGTTGGGTATGCCTGAATCCACCTAGGGATTAATTCCAAAAATAGAAGATCCTTTCATATTGACCTCAAGTTATTTATAGTTCCCTAATAGATTCCTAAAGGTTGTTGTGTTCCAACAATTAGAAATCAAATTAGAGCAATTTCTATGATAACTACTAATGCAGAGGAAGGGTGGTTGGTATTAAATACACAATAATAGTTGCAAACTTAAGAGACTTAGATACTTGTACCTATCAACAACTTTAAATTCTTCAAGGAATTAACTTGTTTAAGTCTATCACAATATTCCTAGATGCTGACTTGGTTTCTTAAACACCCAATTAACTGGCACAAGGATCTTTAAGACTCTAAGACAATACCAAACTTCTATAAATTTGGCTCAAATGCACAATACCCTACCTATCAGTCCTGCTGCATGCTTGGAATGGGGACAACTTTGGTTTTCCTCAAAATTTTTGACAATCTAAAGACACTTCCTAATACCCTTTTTAAAGAGTTTTATAACATAGCAAAGGATTGTATATGGTTACCATAGACCAATAGGATTATACATAACTGTACCCCACATCTTTGCATGACAATTCATCAATTTAATAAGTGACATCACACCTGCTATCCTTATCTCTCCAAACTCACACCAGAGTCATGAGATGACTACAAATGATCAAATTTCATAAATGATTGACCTCTCAGGCCTTGCAACACCACAGTCCCTAAATCTTGACTCAAACCTGATTTGACTAGAGTTCCCTCAAACTCTTACCTCCACACATTGGGAACTAGAACATTTATGTTGAAAAAAATACCAGATCTGAAGAATACCAATTATTCTATTGCTTTTTGGGATCATATTGATAATACAACATATGTTTTGACTTTATGGTACTCATTTTTGTGTTAATGCTCTATAGATAAAGGTGAGGCATCCTGTAAGCAAAAATCTTGCCATCGCAAAGAAGCTGCCAGCAAAAGATTCTAGCATGAGGATTCTTCTTCTGAGGAGGTTAGTCATTTTGTTGTGGATAATTATCTGTAGAACAAAATCATGTTTCAGTGGAATCACAAGCTTATGGAATTTTGATGTTCAATAGTGAACAAATGGTTAATTGAAATGCCTTATTCCAAATTGAAAATCAAACAAAAAAATTGGTGCTCTCTAAATGATGAAGACATTCATTGTACTTTTCTAGCATAACATTAATAGATATTTGTTTTTTATCTTTAAATATTGCTATACTATCATGACATTTTTCATTTTATAATTTTTTTTTGTACTTTTTGAAACAGAGATAAGAAATTTGTGTTTAATATTATTCAAAGTGCATTACAGAAAACACATAAAAAACCAATTGCTTTGGGAAAGAATAACTTAGTTGTAGTGAAGAATGGGTCAGTTGTAGATTTAAAAAATGGTAAAGAAGAATCAAGTGAGGATGACCCTTTTGATGAGGTACTCCATGGTTAAGCCAAGTCTTCAATACATAATAAAGCAACTGAATTTCATAAATTATTTTTTTGATAGTTGATTTGTTTAAATATTGCCCATCAAAAATTACTTAGTACATCTCATCTTTTTTCTGCACAGGAGCTTGCAGTTCTGAAGAATCCAATAGTGAAGAAGTTGAAGAAGATATTGTACCAAAGGTATATTTGGTGTTCTTTTTAAAGTGAAAATGTGATTGGAAATTTTGTATATTGTCATATTTCATATGCAGAAAGGTCAAATTGTAAATAGTGGTGAAGCCGTATGGATTTAAGTTTCTTCATTATTTATAATGCTCTCGATTCCTCCTTTGTAGCTATAAAAATACTTGTTTATTTTCACCTTTCTAGATATCCTTTACTAGGTTCTTGAAGATTCCAAAATTATCTTGGGCTGACCCCACTCCAGCATGTGGGCAAGTTTCTTGGTCGGACCATCCTTTGTTCCCCGACTATCCTTTGCATCTACCTATAAAGAAACGGGCACCCCAGAGTTAAAGTATCTAGATTTTTGAGGGCATAGAATTGTAGGGCTTGAACTCCCTTCTGGTTCACCCTGGAGGTTTATTAATTTTGCAAGACAATGAAATATGTCCTAACTCCTAATTGGTTCACAAACCTAACTCCTTTCCTTTTTCTCCAAGTTTTGGCTTTACTACTATGGCAAAGCAAGGGGTGTTTTTCACCTTGAGGGTCTTCAAAAACTCCTTCTCTCCAACTATCATCACACTAGATGCATGTTGGATCTCCTTCCTATCTTTTGGTAGTGGTCTCATTGTGTATAACTTCCCATTTTTGGAGGTGATGTAAACATTGCTCCTTCCATCATGCTTAGAATTGACATCAAATTGCCAGGGCCTACCTAAAAATAGGTGACACGCATCCATTTTTGCAACATCATAGACAATCTTGTCTTTGTACTCCCCTATTTGAAATTGAACATGAACTTGTTCATTTACTATGACCTGCTACTCCTTATTTAGCCATGAAACCTTATAAGGGTTAGGATGAGGCAACTTCTTCAATCCAAGCTTCTCTACCATTTCTACTAAGGCTATATTATCAGTTGAACTTAAATCTTCAATAACTTTGTAGACCTTACCTCTTACCTTGCAGAGAGTTTTGAATAATGTCTTTCTTTGGGGAGGTTCTTGCTCTATGACAGTCTTTAGCAGGGTTCTATTGAACATTAGAGACTCTCCTCTCTTTGGATCAGCATTTCCTCTTGCCTTTTGGTCACTTTGTGCATCCTCCTCTTGAGCCAAATGGACTCTCCTATTCCCTTCTTGGCTACTGCTGCCCATTTTCTCAGGAAGTTCTTGTATGTAGCAATTGCAATATGTAGAGGTAGAGTTATGGAAGGTCAACTAAGTATTTGTTTCTTTTCATTTTTTATATTTCTTTATCTCTTTATCAATCTATCTCTCTATCTATACCTCTTTCTATCTGTCTCACTTTAGTATTCATTTCTATATACGTCTTCCTCTTACTACTCCATTTGCAGGTTGCAAACAAATCATCCTTCTTCCACCAATGAGTCATTCCATTCAAGAAAGACTGTGTCTAACAACATCAACACACAAAAAAATAGGGAGACAATTGCTAGACTGTGGTCTAACTTAAAAAGAAAAGGTGATGGAAAATGTTACTGTCCTTGCAAAAATTGTAAGGGCTTAAAGACTCGAAGATATCTAATAAAAATAGCTGAGGAACATTGTAGGCAACATGGTCACATTTAAGGGGGAAATGAATATCGTCCATTGGTATGTATTTTAATAATTTATAAATTACATAAGACATTATTTGATGATGACACCATGGTCATGGCTAATATAAGGTCATCATTTTCATATAGGTCAATGTCCCTGAGTTTCATGTTATGGACCATGACAATTTAGAGAGTGCAGATTTCCAAATGAGGGAACATGGAGGTGTGAATATTGAGGTAGAAGGTAATGATACCATGGAAGAAGACCAAGATGATGAAGATCATGATGATCAAGATGATCACGATGATGATGATGATGATTATGTTCACACAGAGCTTGATGTACCTATACTTGAGAAGGCACATGAGTCCCTATATGAAGGCTCCAAAACAACTCTTCTTGTCGCTATATTGTTGCTGGCAAACTTGAAGGTTATGAATGGTTTATCCAACATAGCAATGACATGTATGTTAAGGTATGTCATCTTCTTTCATTATTTTACTCGTACTTCCCTTACAATTAACATTGGGTTCATGTAACAATTAATATTCTTGAAATTAAAAAATTATATTTTTGGTCATAGGTTGATAGGTGAGAGTTTGTTACCACCATCAAACATTCTACCTCGCTCGTACGGAGAATTATCTGCCATCATGAAAGATATTGGAACAGAGTATCAAACAATACATGCATGTTTGAATGATCATATTATATATCATAAGCAACATGAATTTGCCACACAATGCCCTATTTTTCATGCTAGTAGATATCAATAAGATCAATTAACAAAAAAGGTGCCTCGCAAGGTTCTTCAGCATATTCCCATTATTCCACGTCTGCAATGATTATTCAAGTGCAATACCTTGGCACAATTTATGGATTACCATGCATGCAATAGAAGTCAAGATGACATTATGCGAATGCCTATAGATGGTTTGGAATTTAAGGAAATAGAGAAAAAATTGCCACACTTTAAAGCATAACCTTGTAATCTCAAGCTTTTATTGGTAGCAGATGGTGTCAATCCTTTTGGAGAGATGAGATGTACTTACTCGGTGTGGCCTATTTTGTTATCAACAATAACATACCTCCTTGGTTTTCCATAAAGAGAGAGCAGATAATGTTGACACCAATTGTTCCACGTATTTTTTGATTTAATGTTCATCTAAATTAATTTATTATTACTAATCCATCAAAATGGTCATAATAATTATGTAATGTTTTTGTTCATTCAACTAAGTAAGTACCACGTTAAAGATATCAATGCATATATTGAACCCCTTATCGACGAGTTGATGGTGTTATGGAATGGGGTTACTATGTATGACATCTGTAGACCAATAGGACAAAGACAATTTCGATTTCATGCAATGCTTGTATGGGCAATACATGATACCCCTGGGCTAACACATTTTTGTGGTATGTTCTCTTCTTAACACCTCTTTTTTGGTATGTTATAGTGACAACACAAAGTTAACACATTTAATCCAATTATACATGATCTTGTAGGTCTTCAGACAAAGGAAAAATTTGCATGTCTAGTTTGTGGTCCAAAGATGAAATCTCATCATTCAAAAAGTTTAAGAAAGTAGGTGTTCGATGAGAATAGACACTTTTTGCACAGAAGTCATAAGTACCAAATTATCGAAAAACATCTTTTCAATGGGAAAGAAGAGACTATGTAAAATCCATAGAGAATGATACCTTGCCTATGAAAGTTGGCATACAATAAAATAAATCATCGAGGTAATGTCATTCCATCTGATGGTTTTTGTTTCAAATTTATATTTCGATATTGTGTTTTGTTTATTGATGATGTAATTGATGCTTGTGAAGGTCATCAAGGCATCAATGACCAACTTCCAAAAGGACTAAAAATTTATCCTACACAATTTACTAGGTTGTCATACTATGAGCAACTCTCAATTGTGCATTTGTTTGATCCTATGCATATTGGAAAGAATCTAACAGAGGCATTATGGAAAATCTTGGATGGAAGGTGTGACTAAGACCAAATTGTCAAAACTTGTAGTGACATTGAAGAATCCAACCATGCAATGAAAAATGGCATTCAATCAAATAACAATGGAGACTAGATTGATACAAGTGCCCTTAGTTGGTTATTGTTAGAGTAGTAGAGCAATGCTATAAAAGAAGTCATAAAAAAATATGATTTCCCATAGTATTTTCTGTGAACATAAACAATCTCATATCAAAGAAAAGTGAAATTGGGCCAGGTTTGAAAACACACGATTGGCATACATTTATTAAGGTAATTCATGTTATTTTGTATTCACTATATATTTTTATACTGCATGTAGTTTTAATTGCATTCTTTTATAAAATATTGACAAGATCATTTTACAAATATTGCAGTACGTTTTACCTCTATCTCTCCTACACCACTTCGCCAACAATGTCAAATAGGTTATATATGATCTTGGAAAATACATGAGGTGGTTGTCATCTAAAGAAATCAATAAAGAAGATATTAAATATTGGAAGAGAAAAATTCCTCTTCTTATGTGTGAAATGCAAAAGTGTCTACCTCCAAGTTTTTTCAATGCACAAGAACACTACCTCATACATCAAGTTGAGGAGATTAAATTGTGTGGACCTATGGTTTGACAGAGAGCACATCTTGAGGGTTTTATGGTGGAGGGATATATGGTATACCAGACCATGGTTTAAATTAGTGAATATCTTCTTAAATTTGCAACAAAGATCCACGTAGATCGTATTTGAGATCCCAACTCAATTAACATATTCAAAGGGGAGTACTTGATGGGAAAAGGTAGATCGAGGAAAGTGAGAGGTAAATATAAGATGTTATTGTAGTTAATTAATTCTTATAAATCTTCAATATAAGTTATTTATAATTGGTGTATTTTTTTTGATACAGGTGGTCGAGAGTGGGATGCAATATATTTGTATATTGTGAAGAATCTTGATTGGATGACGGTATGGATTGAATGATGTCAACAAAATGGTTGCTCATTAACATGGGAAGGTGTTGCTTCATTGGTTATAGAAGCTCATCGTAATGGAGATTCCAATGTTACGCCGATGGTATTTGATCTAGTAAAGGGTTTAAGAGGTGGAGAGGTATGTAGAAATTTATTAGTGATCTTAACTCGACGTATGTCTCATATCAACTCAGGATGCAAATAATTTATGCACGCTTCAAAAATTGTAGGTTAAGCACCACAAAGCTATGTACTATCATGGCCACAAATTTCACATAAAAAAGTTGGATGACACAAAGAAAACTTGTGATTTTGGGATAACTACAGTTTTTGAGGTCACCAATATATCATCTAGAAATGACATACATCCTCAACAATCTCAAAATCAATACTATGGCATCTTGGATGATATAATTGAGTGCAACTTTAACCTCTTCAAATTAGTTCTATTCATCGTCAAATGGTATAGGTTATGACTAAATCAAAATGATCTAGATAGAATGGTTATTCAACATGATAATGGATTTATAATGATTAATACAAGGTCATTTGAGCTAGTTGGAGATGAGCCCTATGTTCTTCCAAGCCAATGTGAGCAAGTGTTTTACTTAGAGGTTGCACATAAATAGGGTTGGTCATTTGTTGTTAGACATGATCCAAGAGGAAGGTCGATAAAGTATAATGTTATGGAAGAAGAAGATACTGAAGATGATGAAGAAGCAGATGATGGTGATGATGATGATGGTGATGGTGATGATGATGGTGATGATGATGATGGAAATGATGATGGTGATGATGGCGATGATGATGGTGATGATGATGGTGATGATGGTGATGATGATGATGATGGCGATGATGAGGAAGAAGAAGAAGAAGATAATCAATGACTACATACATCATCACCCCTTCTGTTGACAATCTCACATTCCATATATAAGGTAAATTTGTTCATGTTTATGATGTTGCATATTGTTCATGTTGTCTTCTAAAGTTATTTGTACAATACACGTATCATGTAATTTTTAGCTAACCTAAGATAAATGATTAACATATGCAGGAAATATGATTACATATTTATTGTGTTCAATTCTAATGATTACAACATATGTTATTTATAATTACCATTATTTATATTGTGTCTGATTATCACCCTTTTTGCAAATAATCAATTGACTATAGACATTGTCACCTCTTTTGTTGACGATATTACATTCCATACATAAGATAAATTTGTTCATGTTTATGATGTTGCATATTATTCATGTTGTCTTCTAAGTAATTTGTAGCATACACGTATCATGTAATTTTTAGCTAACTTAAGATATATGTTTAACATATGCAGGAAATATGATTACATATTTATTGTGTTCAATTCTAATGATTACAACATATATTATTTATAATTAACATTGTTTATATTCTGTTTGATTATCACCCTTTTTGCAAACAGTCAATTGACTACAGACATCGTCACCCCTTCTGTTTACGATCTTGCATTCCATATATAAGGTAAATTTGTTCATGTTTATGATGTTGCATATTGTTCATGTTGTCTTCTAAGTTATTTGTAGCATACACGTATCATGTAATTTTTCGCTAACTTAAGATAAATGATTAACATATGCAGGTAATATGATAACATATTTATTTTGTTCAATTCTAATGATTACAACATATATTATTTATAATTACCATTGTTTATATTGTGTCTAATTATCACCCTTTTTGCAAATAGTCAATTGACTACAGACATTGTCACCCCTTTGGCCTAGATCATTCATAGTGACATGGATCAACAGGTATAAGTCAATAAATAGACATAATTTTCTTATATTCTTCTTGTTTATCATTGAACACGTATGTTATAAATAGACATATTATATAATCATATAATGTATATATAGACAAAGAATGTTTGTATAGAAATATAATTGTATAATCACTTTCAACTTACTACATTTTATATCTCTCACATATAGACAAGGAAGAACTACACGTATGAGTCACGACTTGATTATTCTATATATATTATTTAAATATTATCATATTTCCATTTGATGGATTGCAGGCGCCACCAAATAGGTACTTGTTAGATCTATCTACATCGAATGAGGGAAATGGTAGATGAAAGCTCTAAATGTAGTACGACTAAAATAGGGAGATCAACTAGAGGTTAAAAGATTAGAAATGTTTTTGATAAACACATGCAATTTTTCCTTGCTAATGGGGGGTCATGTTCTTATGATGATGAGACCAAAGGTGACATCAAGGTGTCCTTTCATTACACACACATTGAGAAAGAACGGGTAACCAATGAGCTACCTCCAATTAACACAAATTTTTGTGTTAATGAGAGGATATATCACATTTTTCCATCCTCATTACATGGTTTGGGCCTATTTTGCATGGATGGGATAAAGGTATGTTACAACAAAGTTGTCGAATTATTCAAGTATGTCAGTCCATGTTACAATTACAATGATTGGATGCAGATTGTTCGATATAAAAAAAGTATGCGTAGGTATGCACTATCAACTAATTATATACAATAGAAAGAAAATGATCAAAGTAAAAGATTTGCTATGTACATTGATGGGAGACCAAATGAAATAGGTAATATTGCAGGTTTTATAAATAGTACGTGACCTTCCTCAACTAGTAAGCAACCCAATTCATATTTGAGGTGCATGAGGGGAATGAAGTTTTTGTTTGTGCAATAAAATCAATAAGTGCAGGGGAAGAACTGCTAATAGATTACCATTTAAATTGCATAGATACAAAAAAAGTTACTATTATGAGGGTTGTAAGTAATATATACCATTTTGTTAATGATTTTTTTTTGCTGTCTATTGCTTTCAGTTGGCTGAAGTTTTTATGTTTGATCTTTGTGACAGGACAATATGGATCTGACAGATGATAGAGGCCACGAGGATAATGCTCCCACCCATTGTTTAGCAAGGGTAAACCTTATTGAAATTGTAAAAATTAGATAGTTGAAAAATGTTATATTAATACGTTATTTTATTTATGGTTTTTGAGTTTTTATGATAGTTTTACTAATATTCCTCTCACAATCTGATATTCAGGATAAGGGAAAAGCACCTGCAGTAGGTACAAAGCCACTAGCTACCCCTTTTGATGATGATATTGCAGAAACTCCCAATGTAACAATAATGTTGAAGAAAAAAATAGAAAAAGTTAATTTAGAAATAATGAGAACTTTGGATGAAGCAAATATTCCATCTAAGCAGATGATGAAGAGGCTATTTGATTTGAGAGTGCAAGCTCGTCGTTATGAAGTAAGCAGTAATGAATCTTTAGTTATAACAAAAGTTCAATAAATATTTATATTTTATAATCTTTTATGTTGTGAAGTAAAATATGTAATATGTGTTCTTGTTATAGATTTTTTGGCAACTGATCCAAAACCTAGTCAAGGACAACGCGGTGAGGCCGGGTACTAGCAGAGCTCCGACTGCCACTAGTAAAATAATCTTTTAGTTCACAAGTTACAAGGAATTTTTAATTTTGAACATTCAAAAACTTCTTAACTCTTACTTTTATTATTTCAGAATGTCTTTGTTAACAATTTATTGTTCAAGTCATCAAGTGTAGGAGACTCCTAGGAGGTCGACAGACGTCCATATGAGATTGTCGACAGCAATGTCGGCAACAAGGGGACATCCAACTAGTAAATCTTTTTTTTTTCTATATTTGGTTTTGTGTTAATTATGAGTTGATAATTTGTACTTTTATCTTGGGTGCATCACATAGTGGATTATTTTTTTTGTGGTAGGAGATGCATCATTTTCTATGCCAGAGATAGATCATAGTGCAAGTATTGGTGATAATTCACCATCATTTCCTAGAGCTACCCGTGTTTCTAGCATGGGAGCTATGCAGACATCATTATTGATTGACAATGATGAATCGATGCCTTTAAAATGTCCTAAGATTCTAGGTATTTTAAATAATTATTTTTTATATTGTAATATGCATTTACCTATTCATAAGAAGCTTTGGATTGATTATCCCATGACATTTTTTGCAGGAAACAATACAATTTATAGGAAGCTTTATGACCTCACACTGCAAATATTCGAGCCCTCCATACGTACAAGGGGGAACATCATAAGTGAACTAATTTTATCCCACTATTTTTTTTTCATATCATTAATTGGTGCAACATTTTTCCTTTCATTTGGGTCTTTTATTTTACTAGCTATATCTAACAATTTTGTATTTTTTCTTAAAAGGTGGAACTTTCAAGATAAAAAATTAAAAGATCAGCTCATCAAAGATTTAGAGCATGAGTTTGGTAATAATATTTTTGATCATAAGAAAATGTTACAAAAAGCTTGCAAACATCTTAAGGTTGTGAGGGACTCATATAGAAAGAGTCTCATCCTAAACCCGAAGTACAAGCATCGTCCCTTTATTATAGTGAGCGAATAGAATGAGTTCATTTTGGATGCAAAGGAGAAATGGGTAGATGATTGAAGAGAAACTACACCAACAAGTGTGAGAAGGTATGCAATAGTATTAACTACTAGTACATTAATGTAATAATGCACTAATTAGTACTAATCTTTATATCTATATCATCTAACATATTTCAAACTTTTCATAGGTTGTAGGCCACATCAAAGGAAACAAAGGCCAGGCTGGAAAAGGTTGGGTAGCACAAACTTGGCTCTATGGGATATTCTAAAATCAAAGCTCGAGTTGTAAGTAGCAGTAAATGAATTGCAGAGAAAAAGTATTTATAAAATGCAAATAAATTTGTTAATTAATAAAAAAATGCAGGGTGCTGATTTTAATTTGGAGGCCACAGAAGAACACAAAAGAATTGCCTTCAAGCAAGGCTATGCAGCTGTGGCTGAACGCCTACTACAAGCTTCCATTGCCCCAACCAAACAGTCTCTTGCATCATGCGCATAGGTAAATATGCCAAAAAAATATATTAAAAATTGAATACTTAAGAAACAATCTATTTGATAATAATGTGCATGACATTGCAATGTAGCCTGCTAATCATGACACAAATCATACACCGCATCATGAAGCCCTTGATGTGCCTCATATTGTCCATGAAGGTTCTCATTTTCTATTTAAAATTAATTATGTAATTATTAATACAATTTAACATCTTTAATTGAACTTGGTGTAACCTTTTTGTGTATATTTTAGAGGATATAGATCAATCATGTCGTGCTGATGAATGAGTGCTGGAGGATGTTCAGATTGATCAACAGGTAGCTCATGTCACACATTTAGGTAAAGAAAATCTATGTTTTGTTCTTTTAAATTATTTTTTTGATTTATAGTTCTTTTACTTAAATAAAAACTCGTAATTCACTAATATAAATTGGTGTAAACTTAACTCATGAAGTACTTGTTATTGCAGCGGACCCCCCTTTGGTGCAACAACCTCATGATGTTCCTCAACGAACGAGAAGGAGACATGCGTTAGAACTACTAGAGGAGGGGGATGATGATGACATTGATATTCCTCTTAGAAATTTCATGGAAAAAAGAAAACAACAAGAAAGCCAAAAAGAAATGATTTTTGTGTGTTAATGAATTTTATGTGTTAATGACTTATTCATGAATGTTGGGTGTTAATGAATATTGTGTTAATGAATTATTCATGAATGACTTACTCTTGAATGTTGCATGTTAATGAATTATTCATGAATGTTGCGTGTTAATGAATTTTATGTGTTAATGAATGTTATCATGTGATTATAATGATTGAATGTTATATTTCAAAAATGGATGAATGAATGAATGTCATTAAATGTTAATGGGGAATTTAGAGTGATGTTGAGGGGGGGGGGGGGGTGTGGGGGAGTGGCAAAATGAGCTTCCACCTTCACGTGGTTGGCCTTGTTTAGTAGAGAATATTAAACTGTTCTCAAAACCAAGTGAAGCTCAAACTTTAAAGATAAGCTTATAGTTAATAGTGACAACCAATTAGCAAGTCTAAATGAAGTTCTTCGTTAAAGGTACTTTTTTAGTTTTTAAAGCACGATGTCATGTTTTAATATTGTGTAGTTTTTTTCTTAAGTCAAAGTATTCTTTTACTATAAGAACATAATTTATGACTTGTTTTTTAAACTAAAAGTATTAAATAGTCAAAATTGTCTTATTTTCCATGCTCAATTTTCATATTAATGTGAGATGTTTTAAAATGGCCATCTAAGAGCTGTACAATATCTGATTAAAAAAACCCTACATGTTCAAAATGTGGTGCTCTTTCTAATACATTTGCTGTCAATGCATTCCAGGAAAACGTTGGTCATGATAAAGATTTTAAAGAAGCATTGCAAGCTCTTAGGGGAAGCCAATGTGATGTGTCATATGAAGCAACTGGAATCCTGGTGCGTATCTTTGTCTGTTCTAGAAATATATATATTTTTCATTCACCGGTATCAACTAGGTCAGCTTCCAATTTCAATTCAAGCTGAAATTTGAGTAAAACTTTGGAGCTAATAAGTTCCAATAAGGATGTTAAAAAAAATAGTTGATTGCTGCTGATATTAGGTTATCAATCTATTGAATATATTATACAGGAATATATAAAGGCATTGGAAAATCTTCCCAAGACCAAAATACTTGATTTGTTTCATAGAAACTATGCTCATGCTGTCATTGTAAGCAATATAATCAACGATTTGTTGGTTCTCCATAATTTATCTACTCATCCATAGTTCCTTCCAATAATCCATTCATCATTTACAACTTCATAATATGTATTGTACTTGATGAAATTTTGTTTGTTGAATCTTAATTATTTATCCAGTCATCCTTTACAACTTAACAATTGTATTTTTTGTATTAGGTTGGTGTTGGCCTAGCGGTATGCCAACAAATTGGTGGAATCAATGGTGTTATATTTTACACCAGTGCAATCTTTGAGGCTTCTGGTGAGAAGCTACCTTAGGATATTAGATGTTTCTCTTTCATTTCTACTGATATAAATGTGTTCTTTTCTATTTTAGATGTAATATAACTGTTCTGATTAGATAAAGTGGGATAGGGTTCAAACCCATACAATAAAGAAACAACAAGATCATAAAAAGTAATATCAAGTTGAAACTATAGGCAGAAGGAATTCATAAGAGGTCAAAAGACTTTTGGACTTTAATGTAATATTATTAATTTGGACTTTGTTGTAGGCTATTCTTTGGGTTAGACATCAGTTGCAATTGCTATAGTTCAGATGCCAACAATGGTCAATTCCAGATAAGAGTATCTTATTTAATTCCTCTCAATGATCAAACACGTTTGTCTTATTAATTAGAAAGTGGTGCTTTGCAGGTGCCAAAGATAGCAATAGGTGCATTGTTGATGGACAAATTTGGTAGGAGACCACTTCTAATGGTATGAGTTAGGTCCTAAATATAGACTATTATAAGGACATTTACTGTGTATTAATTTGAATTATAATAAAGAAAACTTTCTTCATATTGTTGCAGGAGGAATGATTATCAGTTGCCTTATTGTTGGATTGTCATTCTACATACTAATAATTACACTTTCCTGTCATTATAACACTTTATGCCCACTAACTCAATTTAATGGGATTTAATTTCATTTACCTAATGCTCATGCAAAAGAAATTAGCCATTTCTCTTGTTAAATCATCTAAGACTATAAAGGGAATGTCATTGTTGTGTCAATGTGTTTAAAATAAAATTTTAGAGTTTTCAATAAGGGTTTAGTTCACCTCAATTGTTTTTATAAATTAATTTCTAGCCGTTTTGTTAAAACCCTTGTAGAGTAGGATAGTATAAATTTGTAAGATCATCTTATTTCTATAGGGGTTTGAAATTGAGAGGGGATCTTTATTTAGAGGCTAATTTTTTGTTGATATTGTATTATGATTTAATTGTGTAGTTTTTGAGTCAAATTCATTGATTTATGTTTCACGAGTAGCGATTAACACTAATCTATCTAGTAAAGCACTAAGACTTTGGCCAAGGGCACTCATCCCAATACTACTTCAACTTAGAACTCACTCAACTACAGAATTTTGTCCATTGCTAAACCTACTCTGATTAATTTTTTAGTGAATTTAATTGTATGAAGTTTATTTATTCTGATTATATTTCATATCTATTATTGAAACAAAAGAAACATAAGAAACTAAAGTAAAGATCCCATCTTTTACAAAGTATGGAAACAAAATTAGACCTGAACCATGATCATAAAGAACACAAAATCTATAAAAACCTGCAAGATGTAAAGATATAATAAGAAGCACAATAATGAAATGAGCCTAAAAGACATCCATGGATTAAATAATTAAAGGAGGAGAGTGCATATGACAAGAGTAATTGGATCTAATCAAAAGTCAAACCCAATACTCAATGAGTGGTCGTGAGTCCACTCCCATGAACCTAAGATTAGCTATCAAAATGAAATTAAAAAATCTACTTAAAAAAACTCCTAAATGGTGATTACTTGAATGAACAAGTGTCATACATGTATGGAGGACCAATTAGAATTAAAATTGTAAGTGTGATTAAATAAAATAAATATACTAACAAAATCTAGTGTTAAGCACTACTACAATAACAAAGAATCAATCCCTAGCTTATTGGAGACCCCACCAAATTCCAAAGACTTAGAAGCAGCCTCTTGTTTAGTATGAATCAGAATATGTGAGTTGGTTAACTATTTTTGTGTTTGCTTTTTTTTATTGAGACATTGATTTGTTTTGGTTAATTTTATACTTTTCATTAGTTAAGCATTCTAGTAAGGGGGCTAAGGGCTGACCTTTGCACTATTAAATATTTCCTTATAGTCAAGAATGTTGACTTCAGGCAAGAGACAAGTTAGAGAAATCAATGGTGGTAGATAATGAATCAGGGAAGAGTTTTCTGAGTGAGATTTGAACAAGCTCAGGAATGTTTTTAAATAAATCTTAGGTATGTTGGGCTCAACCATCAATCAAAGCTTGATTTTAAAATGTAGAAAAATATGAGACTATTCATTATAAATTAGTTGGATGAAATTTTAAGCACACTTGGGCTTTAACAAACATCCATATTATAGATTATATTGATTAAGATCATGTAATAAGTAGATCTTTCCTGGCTTATGTTTACTCCTCTACAAAGTCTATTTATTGGCATTGCTTGTACATTTTTATTAGGATGACACTGTTGCAAGGATTGAAGATAGAATAGTAGCCTAGACCTTTCTTCCAAAAGGTAATAACATGTTGAAAAATGGTAGTAACCTAAGTCTAATTCATGATGTATTGGTAAAGATTATCTTAAAGAACTTGTATCATTCTGATGATGATTACAAAATGTTGTTCCATTTTTATAACATTGTAAAATCTTGTACAACTTCTTATGAAAAAAGAAATTCATTACTTAGTTTCATTGAATGTAATTTTACCAGTTCAACCCATGCCCTTCCCACTTTATTTAACCAAGATTTCAATCATGAAATGACCTCATTAAAATATAAGCCCTAATTTTTTCAATACTATAAAAGATCTCATGTGTAAGTTTCTTTCATTAATATTTCTTTTACGAGTGTTTTTAGAGAATGGTGAGGCAATACAGATTTTACATTATGAAAATGGCCAAAAATATGAACCTCATGTTGATTTTTTCCATGATAAGTTTAACAAAGAGGTGGGTGGTCATAGAACTGCCACAGTGCTCATGTATTTATCAGATGTGATCAAGGGGGGTGAGACTATTTTTCCCTATTTAGAGGTTAGTTTCTTTGCATCAAACACCCACTTTATGTGGTTAATCCATATCATAAAATGTAATTGAGATCTTACAAATATTATTCAATTATCTTTATTGGGTAGTCAAGAAAGTGATGACCAATTAAAAGATAGTTCTTGGTCAAAATGTGCCAAAGGTGGATATTCAGTGATAAATACTTTGGATTTTTTTTTGTTCTCCAAATTAACACTAACTAAGCATTCATGTTTACATTTAATAATCTTAAGGGTGAAAGATGAAGTGAAGCTTATATTCTTTATTTTTATCAATATAATTTATTTTCTAATTCACAGTCAAAACTAAAATGATCTATGAGATGATTGTAGTACAAGTGATAAATGAAATTCATGTTTTTTTTTAATACAGTGAAGCCAAGAAAAGGTGATGCTATTATGTTCTTCAATCTTCTGCCAAATGGGACAACTGATGAAAATAGTCTGCATGGAAGCTATCCTATTATAGAAGGAGAGAAGTGGTCTGCTACAAAATGGATACATGTGAAGGTATATGACTTCATTAAAATGGGCACTTCTAATGAATGCATTGATGAAAATGATGATTGTGCTAAGTGGGTTGCTACTAGGGAATGCATGAACAACCCCACCTATATGATTGTCTCTCCACATTCTAATTGGATACAAATTTACCTCCTGCCTCAACATCCTTGATTTCCTAAATATTCCAACATGTACAACAATGTCAAGAAAGATCGTTAGAAACAAACTAGTACACAACTTCTAGTCCACATCAATAATAGGTAGACAACTCACCCATCATTTAGGAAGGTGAGTGAGAGTCTACATACTGATTTTTTCCACCTTTGGAAAATTTCAAGCCTTAAGTTCAGTAGGGTCCCAACTACAAGAGGAATGTGGAAGAGCCCATTTCGAGAGAGAATCAACAATAATAATTTCTAGATATTGACAATGTTTTATCTCAATAGTCAAGCCTTGACGTGAATGAGGAGCAACAACATTTAGAGAAGGTTGCATGGGTCTAGAGTGGATGACATCAACAACAAGAGGTGGGGCTAGATCCATTAGGCCATAAAAGGCTAGTTCAATAGAACCATAACATTGGGAGGAGTCATCATTACCCTATGGAGAGTCATTAGAGGAAGAGTTAGATGCACAAATAATCAAATAATTATCATTTGTGTCCCTCCAAAAAGTGAAAATGCCTCTTTGACATGCAAAAAGATAATCTATAACCAAATATCCTATGGAGAAGCATTGATGACTCCAAAAGGGGAGGTCCTCATAATCTAGCAGTTGAGCCCATGACCTATCCCCTACCATGAGAACTTGCTCCCAAAGGAGAGGATTGGAGATGCCACTATCAACTAGAATGTGAGGAAATGTAGAATGACCTGTAATGCCCCTGTATTAGTATAAGTAATTTGGGACATTTTGGAATATAAGATTTATCTTAACAAATAACACATGAGACTGAATAAATGAAAGAATTGTAAGGGTGTATATAATTATATGTTTAGCTTTAAGAATTTCAATCTATATGACATCTATCTACTTGACAAGTTCCTAAAAGGTTCTATAGGGTCTTGATTTAATTAATGCATCAACTAAATTATTAACAGTTAGAAGTATCTCTATCCTTAATGTACTAGTTGGGATTTCTTATGATGCTTAGAACCTATTTTGCATTGTACATTGATTGTAGTATGTTGTTTAAATGCATTGTTAAAAGTGTACCTTGATTCATATTTATTCAATATCATGTTTTCAATAACTTGGATCATGCTTTATATGTTGCTTAGAGTTCTAATTCAATATCACACTTGAACACATTGCTTATGAATAAGTATGATTTGGTGTTAAGCCAACCCAACTAAAAGATTATGCTTATGTACATATATGTATGCTTATTTTATTTGGCATGAATTTTGGATGAGGGGAGATAGTTGTAGTCACTTCTTCAGGAGATATACATGATATCACACTCCTCCTTCCTTGCATGTCAACGTATTCCATGATCCATTATCACCTTGTCTTTTCTAGATCATTGTTTCAATAATGCATTATAGAGTATGATCCATGTTCTTACAATCCATTGTTAGGATTTTTTTTTTTAATTCATTATATTGATGGGTGTTCAAACTCTTTGAAAATCTTTATTATAGACCATGAAAGTAAGACTTCCTAATTTGTTTTCAGATTCAGTTATTTTTATCATTTTTTCCTATCAATATTTTAGATCATGTTCTATGATCTACCATCACAACTTTGGTGTTCTCTAACTTCCTATCTTGATTGTGATAGATAATGGATATGCGCCATTGCCATAATGTCTTGTTAATAACTCATAAATATTGATGCAAAATAGATTTATGAAGTCATATCAAAATCTTTGAAATTCATTAAATTCTAAGAAAAATAGTGTACACTAAGTGAACTACTTATAAATAGAATCTTTATTCACTCCGAATTTTCATTTTTTGAGTTGATTGTGTATTTTTGTAAACTCAGAATTAAATATCATAGCTTTATCTATCATCATAACTTTTCTCTTTTCTAGCTCATTATCTTGTCCAATCCATTATAAACCTGACCACACTCATGTATGAAAATGTCTTAATTTGTATCTTAAATTGGAAAGTTTGAAGACTTGATTGCAGGTATCTCTGAAATTATATTTATGATCTAGCATGACTTTTTGTTTCTTTTCAAGCTCACTATACTAAATGATACATCATGGTAGTTCTCTTTTTCACTAATTCACTATCGAGATTATAGATTCTAAAATATGAATTGCAAAGTTGATGCAAAAATGTTATACACGGTCAAAGTGAACTGTCCTCATTCTATTCATTCTATTTTGGTGTTTATTTTATAGGAAGAGTATTTGGGGTCATTCAATATGATGACATTGTTCAATGTGATAATATTCTAACTTGTGTCTTTTAAAAACTTGTTTAAACTAACCAGGTAAAAATGAAGCTTAAAGGCCACCAAAAGAAAATTATAGGCTTGGCATTTACACACACTTTGAATGTATTGGTATCTTTTGGGGCCAATGCCTAGGTTTGTCTTCATTTTGTATATCCATTGCCATCTCATTTTGTACATTCACATGTTTATAGATTCAAATTACTAAATGTTTGGCCAATGTTTTGGCAGCTCTATTTCTAGAGCATTGATAGATGGGAGAAATGAAAGTCAAAATTTTTACAAGTGCAGATAGGAAGATCATCACCACCAGTTGGGGATACAAGAGTACAATTCCATCATGATCAAGTTCACTTGTTGGTTGTTCACGAGAGCCAACTTGCTATTTATGATGCTTCTAAGTTTGACCGTTTGCATTATGTAAGTCTTTGTCAGCAATTTAGAATTCAAATTTAGTAAGTATTAATGATATAAGATACCTTCTCTATATGAGTGTAAATTGATATCACATTTTTTTGTAATGCAGTGGACACCTCATGATTCTCTATCTGCTCCCATTTCAAGTGTGGTATATTCATGTGATAACCTTCTCATATTTTATGATTTAACTCAAAATGTATCCTTTGATTTTTCATGCAGTGTCTATCCTCTAGTAATTGCATCACATCTATCTGACTCAAATTAGTTTTCTCTTGGAATGATTGAAGGAGGAGTTTATGTCATTGAGCCTTCATAATCAGTAGGAAAGTGAGGTGTGGGACCTCCTCCAGATAATGGTACCATTGGATCAAATCCAACATTAAGCAATCAAGGTTTAGAACCAACTCCAAGGTAGTTCATCATATTAGAACATGGAAAATGGTTCCTTGTACTACCTTTTTATGTTTATCACTTACTTATCTACAACTCCGCAATCGATACTGATGATAGTCTCTTGTCCTCCCCATTCTCCTTTCGATATATCAGTCTTGTAACCTGTATATATATATCTTCAAGAGCATGGTGCTTCTTTGTGCATAAGTTTGAGCTTTTAGAGAAAATCGTTCACTTATGAACATTCCATCAAAGATGATGTATACTGAGGAATTATGGCTTTTCTAGCTATTAAGTGGAAGTTTCACATTCAAATAACTTTACTTTTATTGATGTAGCTGAACTATGAGTGCCTTTTGTGTTCTTGACAAATGGTAAGATTTCAAC
Source organism: Cupressus sempervirens (assembly GCA_028749045.1). Classification (NCBI taxonomy): domain Eukaryota; kingdom Viridiplantae; phylum Streptophyta; class Pinopsida; order Cupressales; family Cupressaceae; genus Cupressus; species Cupressus sempervirens. Next base: position 207,493,105 of record CM053788.1, read on the forward strand.
TTTTGTGAAGCCATTACGGATGCAAATGAACTACAACTGGTGAGGTTTCAATTTTAAGGCAATTTTTGTTTGTATAGTACAATTCAATTGCTAGAAATAGGCTCAGTGATTGATTGCATTTTAATATTATGTCCTAGATGCTCTTGCCAAGGAATTGATCAACAAGCAACCAAATAAGGGGTTATAGTTATATATGCACTCTTATGATGATGTGATTGGCATTGTAAGTTTTTTGTCATGTTTATTTATTTGAAAAATAGAGATTAGTTAGTGTTATTGGCTTTCATTCCTGATAAATAATTCTTTCCTAATTTTATTTTTCCCTCCAGTCTTCACAAGCGACGATGTCTCAAGAACCAAAATTTAGACAAGTTGTGCCAATTATTGCAAAGGCTTTGCTCTCATAGGAGCCTTTTAAACTACATAAAATTTGATTCTAAAGCATAATTGCTCGGTGGAGACTAAGGATATCGTGCACATTTCTTCCTCCTTCCCATTGTGTTGTATGAAATGAATCATGTGATATGAACGAAACAATGTTGTGGAGGTAGAAATTTGCACGATACCTTGAGTCTCACATCGAGAAATTATGCTTTAGAATCCAATTTTGTGCAGTTTAGAAGGCTCCTATGAGAGCAAAGCTTTTCCTATAATTGGCACAGCTCATCTAAATTTCTACCAAGAATTGGTCTCAATTTTGACCAACATGTCTTCCCTTTGCCGTCACATGTATGGTACAACTGTAGAAAATTAAGGGGTCTTGGTCGTAATTTCAATGACAGTTGAAAGGGATCTTGGTCACAATTTTGATGACGGTTGGTATTTTTTTCCATCGAACATTTGGCTTTACCCTCTAAAAAGTCAAGGGGTGTACATCAAAATTTCAACCAGAGATGGACGTAAATGAGGAAATAAGAGTTCAGGCTGGACTAAGAAAATCGACGAAACTCATGTCAGTAAGTTGACCTTTTTTGAGTCAAAATTTTGATGCATAATTACTGTGACAAAAAATTGACTAAAAAATATTGATGACAGGTTTAGTCGTCTATTCGACCAATTCTGGTCAGAATTTTGACATTTTCTTGTTGAAATTTAGGGCTAAATTTACTAGTGTGAGTTTTTCATCTTGGAAATACAATATGTAAGGTTTGACTTCAGACTCAAACTCCTTTTTTTATATGCCTTTTAATGCCTCTGATATACTGAGAAGAGCACATAATCCATATGATGCTACTTCAACTGCATTAAGGTCAGAATACACAAATTTCTCATATGATGTCTTCATTACAGGATACTCATCTAATTGTTTTTGTACATTGCCGATTTTCAAGGTCAAGTGTTCTCTTAATAACGAGAACCTCTTTAATATTCTCTCCTTGTTTAGCTTAATTATCTTTATATCATCATGTATGATTGCTATAGTTTCTTCAAGATCTTCAATCTTGGTGCTAGGTTGTTGGAGTTTTCTCACCAAATTCTATAACTCATTTAGCTCATCATTTATGTCCTTGACACTATTGTATGATAGGGTGTACTATTCATACAATGTCCTTCGTTCTGTCAAGCATCTTCTTAACTCCTTGATGCAGACATCAAGTGTTAACAAATCATTTCTAACATTTGTGCACAATGTAGAAAATAGTTGTGCATCATGCTTGATCTATGTTTGTACCACTACTACTACTGATAAATGAGTAAAATCATTATCAAAAGCTTTTATCAATTCTTTTTCTCTCAAATGGGATCTGTCTATGTTACGTTGACTGAGATAAATTTTTGCATTATCTCTGAAACCTCTCCCAAAGTCTTTTCTATACTTTTTACTTTCTTGTTCCTTTCAAACAATTTACTCAAAGATGATATTGAGCCTAACTGGTCATCATCATCTCCAGAAAAATTCTCTAGTGTTGATTCCAATGGAGATTTAATCTTTTCAGGTGTCTATAATAGAATATATGCTTCATTCTGGAATTCAACTTTATCAAACTATATTTTAGTGTGCTTAAATTGTGACAAGAATGTTGACTCTTGCATTATTGTCATCTAATTTCTTTTAATATTCTTTTCTTATTTTAGCTCTTTTATTTCCTCCACTTCCTCTTTTTTCTTTTCTTCTTCTTTCTTCTTCATCTCTTCTTCCTTCCTCTTTTCTTCTTCTTTTCTTTTCCTCTTCTCTAATTTTTCTTTCTTCTAGTCTCTTCCTTTTATTTTCTTCTTTCCTTCTTTCTCTTTTTCTCTTCCTCATCTTTGGAACAGGTGTAGCTCACCAAATTGCCAGCATCATATTGTTTGTAATCCTTGAATGGATCCTCTATTTTATCCAAGACTATTTTTGAATTGTCCACTTCATGGCATCACTACCAATGGTTACATGTGGTGTACACTCTAACATTCATGTGTCTTTACCAACTTTTATAGATGGTGCCTCTGATACTGTTACCATTGTTGTTGTTGATGGCTCAATTGAAGGTGTCACATTATCCTTCTTCTCTGTTGATTCTACAATTATAGGGATTCTTCCCCTTAAATCTTTTCTCTCTTCTTCTTGATTGGGTACAGAGGTCATGAATTTCACAATTGCTTCTTCAATTTCCTCATTAATCTCTTCATAATTACCTCCCATTATTAAAATTGATCTTTGTTTATGCCTCGGTAAGGGCTCAATACCCTTGATTAGGATTTCAAGGTGTTCACTACTCTTCACTTCACAAAGTTTTTGTACCGTATTTTCTCTAATTTTCTTATCTTCATCAATCACTCTTCTCTTTCTATTTATTAATCTATAATACAAATCTTTAGGTATCTGCTTCCATATATCCTCAAACCTTTTCTTTGGAAAAATCATATGTCTCACTCCAACATTTTCTAACTATAGTCTATCCATACTATCATACAAATCATTAAACTTGTTCAACAATATCAATTTTCCATTATTTATGATTGCAACATTAAGAGTTTCTACCTTAGGCTTCCAATGCTTCCTTCCAATAGGTACCTTCACCTATAGCTTTACTTTCTTTGCATGTCTTGTCTCTATTTCCTCTTCTTTAGATTAACCTAATTCATACTCAATTACCAGAGTCTTCCTTCTATGTGTACCATATAATATTTTTCTTTTCTTTTCTGGTCCACTTGTCATTTATTTTGTTTATTTGTGTGAAAGAGATTCCATTTGCTCATGTTTGACCTCAATTAACCTCGCAAACCTCCTAGTGTTAGGGGGGGTAACTGTTTGAACCTTGGTGATGCTCACATATTCTTCGTCTTTTTCTTTTTGAACTTTTGGCAAAATCTATAGTTGTACTTGTGATACTATTGCATAAGGTGCACTAGCTGATGGTCCAATGACTGTGACACTTTGTGCTAATCCAAAATCAATTTCTAAAGGCTTAGCTCATATTGACCACTTGCTCTCATCTCTAGAGAAATTCCCATTGCTTCCTTACATTCTTCTCTTAATAATTGTATAAATCTTCTTTTCCACTCTCTTCTTTATTTCTTTACCTTGAAGTTCACTATGAACTTCCTTCACTTATTCCTCATAAGTGCCCCATCTAGGACACTCCTCATCTCTCTTAGATTCTAGGATTATCTTCATTTAACCCTCTATCAACTCCTTAGTTGTTTCATATCCCATAGGATCAATTAACTTGCTTCATGGTTCAACTACCTCCATGCATGTTACATCAATTTCAACCATGAAACAAATGAAATTCTTATACTTTTCCACCAAAGGTGGAGGTATCCTATACCTTTTCTTCAAAGCTTCTTGAAAAGAATTCATCATCGTTGAAATATCTTATGTCATCTTGTCTCGTGAATGTTTCTTGTAGTGATAGGTAATTGTGCTCATTGTGAAATTGTTACTATCCCATTCATGGTTAGGCATTCTAGGGAATCTTCTAATTACTTGAAAGAATAAATGCGTTAACAAATGGTGTTTTAGAATTTCACACATGTTCACCTTTTCCCTTTTCAATGATATCAAGTAGGTTACCTAGATAAATCTAGCAAGAACTAAATTCAGTCTTGAACTGTAATTCATTTTGTAACCAATGATTTTACTTATCAGTCTTATTTCTATCTTAGTTATCATGTCTAGTCTCATATTTCTTCCAATAGATTTATTCTTTAGGTTCGTCTCTACCGATTTCTTCACATTCTTCTCATTTATTGCATTAATTCCCTCATTGCTCAAACCAGTAAGCTTGTAAATTAAGTCATTATTAATCATAATAGGTACATCACTTCCCAAAACATATTCTCATCAATTCTTCTCAATACAATTTTGGTCTACTTGTGATTATCAAATTCTATGTAGAATATGTGTTTGATAATGTTCAACTCATTCAAGTGTTTAAACCTTTGTTTTAATGATAGTTTCTTGTTACATACTAGGTCTAAATCTTTGTGGATGTCATTGTCACCAATGCTCTCAAATTTACAATATGTGTATGCCCTAACATCCTCAACGTGTAAAATGTTATGGGGAACTTGTGAAAAATCTCCTAGAGGATCATCTTTCATGGAAATATATAGGTTCTTCTCAAACTTATACTTAGGCCTCTCACTTACATCACAACCTATAGGATTCATCATTTCTCAAACTAAAACTTCATATTATGATTGCACACACAATAAATACCTCAATTTCGTGTAACTAGGGATTACTTCAATTCACTCTTTAAAACTCCTCAAATTCACCTTAAATTTTCTTCAAAGATCTCGTTTAACTCTTACATGATTGAATGGTGCTCAATAACTCTATTTCAACCCTTAAATCATTGCGCAAGTACGCAATCAACAAAGGTTGTTTCTGATTACCATTGGACATATTTTCATTCGCGCACTCACATATGAAATCCAAATATTTTGCGCACTTAACCATAGCTTTAATACATCATGCTCTACCTCATACTAATTGCGCATTCCTTAACTCTTTCTCTAACATTTTTCTATCTTTCTGATGCTTGTTCCTTGGTAAAAGTGCTTAATTCAAATAAGATGAATCAATCACTACAACTAACTTCAATCTATCTTTAGGTGCTTCATTTGATTATTATTCCAATACCACATGTGAACTTGATGGATCTTTATCTTTGATATACTTCTTTAAATTCTTCTACATGTTCTCTTATGTTGTCTTTCTAGGTATCACCGATTTTATCATTTCTTCTCACATTCGTGTTCATGTTCCTTCTAAAATTTTGATTCCTTGAATTTTTCCTCATGTCCATTCTATAGTACCTTTCTATATGACCAAGGTTGTTACATAACTATCATACTAGTGCATTATTTCCAACTTTGGGTCCAGGCTGGTTAACAGGTACTCTACAATCTCTAGCAATGTCCAAAGTTGTTTCTCTTCTGACGCACAATTTTGCTTCTCATTTGTTACATCCCAATTTTTGGCCTAATTTAAAATTTTCATATAGCCATTAGGTTCACATGAAGTCATTTGACAATTAAATTTGTTATAATCTTGTTAAATGGCAATATGTTTAGTCGTTATACTTTCATATGAAGATAACATGCTAGTTAATTATTTATCATCAATTCATGGAATTCAAAAGGAGGTTAGTCGTTATGATTATTTATGATTATAAATTGTTATGGTAATATGATTTAACTACGGAGAATTCCATTGTAGGGAGCATGTCGAAGGGTTGAAAGCATTGTTAGAAAAGAATTGGGCACAAGAGTATCACCATCACTAAGCAAATGGGTATGAATCATGAATCACCATTGTTGAGGACCTAACGACTGCCTAATAGGATACACACATTAGACACACATGAGCTATTAAATAAACATTTAAACTATTAATTATTTTAATTAAAAATAGTGCATACCTCAAATAATTTTTGGTTGACTTTTTCCAACACATCATTATAACCTATATTTATGTATGTGCACATAGATATAGAAATAAAAGTGACACCAAAATTTAATTTCTAATACAAGATTTTATCAAGTACGTACATTTAAATACATGTATAAGAAGATAAAATAATCTTCCAAATAAAGCATGTATTTATATATACTTAATAATAGATATGACCTTGGATAAAATAAATAATATGATGCAACCTCATAAGTACATCTACGTGCAAGTAGATAAATATATTAGAATTATCTTTGATTTATAACCTTCAAAACATTTTCCATATTTATTCAATTTCTTGCTAGAAAACGAAATGCACATTTGGCATATTTTATTGGTGATCAAGAAGTCAAGTCTCTTCTTATAAGTTATGGCTTCTTGGAAGCCAAGAAGATATCAAATACGTCTTTATATTATGGAAGCTACGAGAGACCATTGAGTGTCATTCCTCATGAGATATCCTTCTATAGTTTTCCTTACGATCTATAATCCTTGCAAATTTCCTTTCATTCTTTCCCTATATATTTTCTGCCACAATAATTATCATTTCATCTATACTCTTGCTAAATACGTGATTGGAATCACACTAAGATTGCAATTGGAGTTCTTTCCGTGAAGGTGCCCGTTGATAACATTCAACCAAGATTCATATTACTTTCTGATTTCACCAGGTTATGTGGTTGCCTCCCCATATCCCAATGATTATGATATGTACTTATCAGATACTATTGCATTGTAATTACAGCAGCAAGATATAGTCCCAGAATATGCCGTACTTTATCTTTGTTTTAGATATCATCAAAAAAGTCCCTCTTTAGAACAAAATTTCTTATGATGAGTCAAGATCAAATATCTATGACATGATATCATATCTTTATTCTATTGATTGAATGTCAAAATAAAATGGTATTTATTATACAAGTCTTAAGATTGTATTTCTCAGGTCACATAATTGTGATATGCTAAAAACATGTAATATTCCTATATTAGTTGAGTATCAATAGAAAGAGCTGGTTGCTTTGAGATTCAAACACTTGGAACTCACCCGACTGTATGGCCAAGGAAAAGGGTGAAGAGGTGAGAACTACAATAACATGAAATAGAATTGGATGTGGCATAAAAAATATATATAATATTCTTAAAAGGAGCATTTAATAGCTAATGCATGTCCAATTCATTCTTTGTTGTCAAGTCAAGTACTATGTTTAACTACCTGAATGTTGAGTGGATGACAAGGTGTTCCATGTCTATTCTAGGTAGGGAGGGCCTTTCTAATTAGAGAAAGTGTGGGGATATGTATAAAGTCCATGGTTGAGTGGTTAAGCCCCTGAAAATGTTTCCCCTCTCCACAATATGTCAGGGCGTGTATCTGATAAAGATAAGTTGAGCATTCAAACATTTATTGGTAACAACTATTTTTACTTTTATGATATTTATACAAGTAGAAAATATGATGGATTAATTTGTATCATTGAATTGAATTATTTTCTTTGATGTAAGCAACCTTTCTCGTTAATGTAATTGGTAACTAGTAGATCAGATGATCTTCCAACTAAATATGGAATATATCTATAGGATTGTTATTTTAGTCTTTCATTTATATAAATAATTATTATGAGCATATCTTCTAATCTTATATTATTTCCATAGTTAGAAATTGGAAGAAAATGAATGATACAGTGGTATCTAATGCCCCAAATGATACAGTGGTATCTGACACCCAAATGATACAGTGGTATCTGATGTCCTAAATGATACAGTGGTAATTGCTGCCCTAAATGATACAGTGGTATTTGACATCCAAAATGATATAGTGGTAGCTGATGCCCTAGATGATCCAATGGTGATTGATGCCCTAATTGATGTAGTGGTATGTGATGTCCTAGATGATCTAATGGTGATTGATGCCCTTATTTGACATAGTGGTATGTGATGCCCTAAATGATCCAATGATAATAGATGCCCTAATTGATACAGTGGTATGTGATGCCCTAAATGATCCAAAGGTAATCAATGCCCTAATTGATATCGTGGTATTTGATGGTAATCATCATTTGATTTTGATATAGTGGTATTGAATGGTAATCACCATTTGATCCTAAGTGATATGTGGACTAACCTGGGTGTTTGCAGAAGCACCCCTAAATTGATTTCAGTTTTGAATTCCATGGTATGTAGATTTTAATTTTCATAGTAAATTCATTGATAGTGTTTTCAATTGTTTGTTATGAATTTCCATTTAATTGATTATAACCGTTAATCTCATTCACTTGAATGAAACTGATATAATTGTCTTCCTATGAAAATGAAGTAATAATTATATTTTTTTGATATGTTAGTTGTTAGTTAACACCTGAGAAAAAGTGGTTGTTACATATGATATCAGAGCATTGGGTTCAATACTGAAACCTTAGGCCCAACACTATTTTTGAGAAATTGAGAATGTAATGTTGAAAAAGATTTATTTTATGCAGCTGGATATTTGACAATCAAGCTGAAAAAATCACACTGGGAAATCATCTTGAATAGCTGAGGAAGGGCTAAGATGATGGTGTGGTCCATATAAAATGGATAGATGGATAAATTGCAAAATCATAGAGTTGAATCAAAACTAAAGAAAATGACATAGTTGGCAAGTTGAGCGGTGGTGATCAAGCTATTCATTTGCCCATCTAAATCCTTGGCCAAGGTAGATTAAAGACATGCCTACCTAAAATGGATCACTAAGGGGTCAGTAGTGCTAGCTGACAGAGAGAAGAGTTGGTGGAAGTGTATCCTTAACCTTGTCTTTTGTTGAGCAGACACTCTAACACCAAGATGCTTGGCTGGTAGGACCAAAATGATACATGTGCGCTACCCTAGGAGAGAGGGCCATTCTTAGTAGAGAATGAGAAGGTTAAATAGGGTCCAAATGCCAAGGCTTGCACAATACAAACCAGTTGCCATAACCTTGATGAGATGTTATCTAAACCTTGATGGTGACTAAATATTTATTTTCAGTTGAATGTTCCTAGCATTTCCTTTATGCAATTATATTTGTGTACTTATGAAATAGTAGTAATATTTTGTTATCTATTTTAAACTTGAACTGAAGGAAAACAAAATTGTGAACCATTAATTTGAGAACTCTTTTAAATTAACAATGATGATCCTTTTTGATGTTGATTAAATGACAAGAAGGCCATTTTGTGCTCTAGTATGGAGTAAACACACTTGCATAACTAAAACTATTAATGCCTATTTATAGATGTAACTTTTGTTTGGCTTAAGTTTTTCGTTGAAATATTACATTGACAAGATGGGCATGAAAGCCTAGGTCACACTAATGGAAAAGATAAACTTCCAAATATTTACAGGTGAATGATAAGCTACTCGATAAGAACCCTACGTAAATTTGTTTTTGATGCTTATCCATGACCCAAGATTGGATTGAAATTTTTTTTATAAAAAAATTATATATATATATATATATATATATATATATATATATATATATATATATATATATATATATATATATATATATATATATATATATATATATATATATATGGAAATGTAATAGTTTTGTGGACTCAGAGTTTAAGACACAATCAAAATATGGTAGACAAAACATACAAGCATCAAATTGCACCTTGTCTTAGGAATTATGTGTGGGCATGTAATCCAAGAGCTAGAAGATCGAGATACATATACTGTGGCACCATGTTAAACATAACCTCTATGATCTTGATTAAATTTTGATGATCTTTCATATTATATCATGTTTTTAACTTTTGACACATTGCTATACATGTATAATACACATGCAATGTTGACTTTACATACTGAGTTGTTTATATTGTTTGGATGAAGTATATTTTTATCATGGGATGATTATTCTAATGAAATGTTATTGTGATAAGATGGGCATGAAGGTTGAGGTTAAGGAAATGGAAAACATGGATCTATTAACCTTTTTCAAGTGATCTATAAGTCTACAAGGATGATCTACTCATTAATGAGTACCATATGCCAGATGGTATGTATAAGTGACTTAAATTATGTGATGAAGTTATGATCTAGAACATGTTAGCTAAGGGATTATAAATTTTGAATACTTATCTTACTCCTAGTTATTGAACACTCAAAATTCTCTTATATGAGATATTAATATGAGAATTGAACTAAAGATATTATGAGTGTCTACAATGAGTATGATAGGAATATGAAATATAATATTCTACAACATGATCAACTCAAGTGATGCTGAGGTGACTACAAGTACGATAAAGTGAACTTAGGTGAGTGTGTGTTTAATTTTATTATATCATGCAAGTATCTTTCTAGAAGTATTGAAGTAAAAATAGACCTTGATTTTTGGTCATGACTTAGATTTGACTCAAATTTGAAAAGAAAAGATACCATGATGCTATATATACATATTGTATTTCGAATATTCTTTCAATGTCTAATTTGCATAGATCATCAAGGACGATGAAACATAAAGGAGAATGGTACATTACATTCCAAATTTTGGCCCAATTTTAATACTCCTTTATAATGTTTGTTATAATTTCAAATTCATTGACAAAGATGAAACACAAGGGGAATGGTATGTTACATCCCAATCTTCGGCCCAATTTAAAATATTCATATAGCCAATGAGGTTCACATGAAGTTAGTTGACAATTAAATTTGTTATAATCTTGTGAAATGGTAATATGGTTAGTTGTTATAATTTCATATGAAGATAACATGCTAGTTAATTATTTATCATCAATTCATGGAATTGGAAAGGTGGTTAGCCATTATGATTATTTATGATTAATAACTTGTTATGGTAATATGATTTAACTGCGAAGAATTTCCTTGTAGGGAGCACGTTGAAGGGATGGAAGCATTGTTAGAAAAGAATTGGTCATAGGAGCATCACTATCACTAGGCAAATGGGTATGAATCATGAATCACCATTGTTGAGGACCTAACGACTGCATAACAGGATACACACATTAGACACACATGAGCTATTAAATAAAAATTTAAAACATTAATTATTTTAATTAAAAATAATGCGTGCCTCAAATGATTTTTTATTGACTCTTTCCACCACATCATTATAACATATATTTATGTACTTGTATGTAGATATAGAAATAAAACTAACACCATAATATTATTTCTTATGCAAGATTTTATCTAGTACATACATCTAAATACATGTATAAGAAGATAAAATAATCTTCCAAATAAAGCATGTATTTAGATATACTTAATAATAGATATGAACTTGGATGAAATAAATAATATGATGCCACCTCATAAGTACATCTACGTGCAAGTAGATAAATATATTATAATTATCTTTGATTTATAACCTTAAAATCTTTTTCCATATTTATTTAATTTCTTGCTAGAAAACGAAATGCACATTTGGCATATTTTATTGGTGATCAAGAAGTCAAGTCTCTTCTTATGAGTTATGGCTTCTTGGAAGCCAAGAAGATATCAAATACCTCTTTATATTATGGAAGTCATGAGAGACCATTGAGTCTCATTCCTCATGAGATATCCTTCTGCAGTTTTCCTTACGATCTATAATCCTTGCAGATTTCCTTTCATTCTTTCCCTGCATATTTTCTACCACAACAATTCTCATTTCCTCTATACTCTTGTTGAATACATGATTGGAATCACTCTAAGATTGCAATCAAAGTTATTTCTATGAAGGTGCCTACTAATAGTGTTCAACCAAGATTCATATTACTTTCTAATTTCACGAGGTTATGTGGTTTCCTCCCCATATCCCAACGATTATAATATGTTCTTATCATATACTACTGCATTGTAATTATAGCAATAAGATTTAATTCTAGAATATGTCATACCTTTGTTTTAGATATCATCAGAAAAGTCCCTCTTTAGAAAATAATTTCTTATGATGAGTCAAGATCAAATATCTATGACATGATATCATATCTTTATTCTACTAATTGAATGTCAAAATTAGATGGTATTAATTGTACAAGTCTTAAGATTGTATTTCTTAGGTCATAGAATTGTGATATGCTAAAAACATGTAATATTCCTATATTAGTTGAGTATCAATAGAAAGAGTTGGTTGCTCTAAGAATCAAACACCTAGTACTCACCTGGCTGTATGGCTAATGAAAAGGGTGAAGAGATGAAATCTATAATAACATGAAGCAGAATCAGATGTGACATAAAAAATACTATAATATTCTTAAAAGGAACATTTAATAGCTCATGCATGTCCAATTCATTCTTTGTTGTCAAGTCGAGTGGTGTGTTTAAGTACCAGGATGCTCAATGGCTGACAAGGTGTTCCATGTCTATTCCAAGTAGGGAGGTCCTTTGTAATTAGAGAAAGTGTGGGGATATGTATAAGGTCCATTGTTGGGTGGTTAAGCCCTAGACAATGTTTCCCTCTCCACAAAATTTCAGGGCATGTATGAGATAAAGATAAGTTGAGCATTCAAACATTTATTGGTAACAACTATTTTTACTTTTATGATATTTATACAAGTAGAAAATATGATGGATTAATTTATATCATTGAATTGAATTATTTCCTTTGATGTAAGAAACTTTTCTCATCAATGTAATTGGTAACTAGTAGATTGGATGATCTTCTAACTGAATATGGAGTATATCTATACAATTGTTATTTTAGTCTTTCATTTATATGAATAATGATTATGGGCATATCTTCTAATCTTATGTTATTGCCATAGTTAGCAATGGGAAGAAAAGGAATAATACAATGGTATCTGATGCCCAAATGATATAGTGGTATCTGATGTCCTAAATTATACAGTGGTAACTGATGCCCTAAATGATAGAGTGGTATTTGATGCCCCAAATGATACAATGGTATCTGATGCCCTAGATTAACCAATGGTGTTTGATGCACTAATTGAAAGAGTGGTATGTGATGCCCTAGATGATCCAATTGTGATTGATGACCTAATTGACATAGTGGTGATCCAATGATAATAGATGCCCTAATTATTACAATGGTATGTAATGCCCTAAATGATCCAAAGGTAATTGATGCCCTAATTGACATAATGGTATTTGATGGTAATCATCATTTGATTTTGATATAGAGGTATTGAATGGTAATCATCATTTCATCCTAAGTGATATTTTTGGATTAACCTAGGTGTTTGTAGAAGCATCCCTAGATTGATTTCGGTTTTGAATTCCATGGTATGTAGATTTTAATTTCTATAGTAAATTCATTTATGGAATTTTCAATTGTTAGTTATGAATTTTCATTTAACTGATTATAATTGTTAATCTCACTCACTTGAACAAAACTAATATAACTGTCTTCCTATGAAAATGAAGTAATAACTGTATTTCTTTGATGTGTTAGTTGCTAATTAACACTTGGGAAAATGTGGATGTCACATCATTCCATTATTTACTTCGGTTGATCTTCTTCCTATAGGGTTAGTACCTATAAACATTCTACTATTGCTATTACTATTATCAAATTTAGGTTTCTTATAGTTAATTACTCTATGACAAAAACTATGACACTTATAACTATAAAAATTAGTAACTGGTTTAAATGACTTACCTCTGCAGTCACTTTTCATATGACCAATTTCATTACATGCATAACATCTACCTTTGAATTCAAATCTCACTTCTTTAGATGATTTGATTTACTCAGGCTATTTAGGTTCATCAACTTTCTTAGGTTGCTTAGGTTGCTCAACCTCCTTAGGTACATCATCAGATTGATTTGACTCAATCTTGTTCAGATCTTCTTTTTCTTTCATAAGCTAATGATTTTCAAGATTATGTTCTTTTCTAGCTTTAGATTTGTTAGTTGAATTTTCTCCAATGAAATATCCAAGACTAGTCTTATCATAAAAAGGTCTCTAAAAAGACATTTTTTCATCAATCTTCTCAATGCTAGAATATAGTTTCTCAAGTTGTTTCTTAGATTGGGTTAACTCTCCTTTCACAATAGTGTTATACTTCTCAAGTTTTGCATACTAAAACTTGGTAGACTCAAGCTCAGATGTCACTTTGGTAAGGTTGGAGCATTCTCATACTTTTATTCTAATTCAACTTTACTAGTATCATCCTTCAAGCTCAACTTTAGATCTATAATTTTAAGTTCATGCTTTAAGATATCATTTTCTTTTGTCAATCTTGAAACTTCATCACTTTCCTTGATTTGGTCTTTAGGCTCTTTCTTGGACTTGAGATGATATATCTTACCTTTCAACTTCCTTTAATGTATTTTTTAGCATCTTCATATCTTTCTTTCAAAGCATCTCTTTCTTTGGTAAGAATAGCAATCTGCTCAAGAGTTTCTTCTAGGTTCTTCTGTAAATGTTCCATATCCATAGAGCTCTTACTCAAGTTGTCAAGCCTTCTTTGAGTAACTATTCTCTGATACCAATTGTCAGAAATACGAAATAGTAAAAGACTGGGGGTGGAGTGAATCAGTATTTCACAAACTTTAGCCCAAAACTAGATATCTTTAACAACTTTATAACATGTATAAGAAAGTAACCTAGCTATGCTAAACAGTAAACATAACCATGCAATAAGACAACTCATAACACTATATCTTGTTAACGAGGAAAACCCTGGTGGGGATGGTACTCACAAAATGACCCACTAATCAAAAGTATCTTGGGAAAGATATTGACCATGTTAGGAGTCTATTACATGCATATGGTGTCTCGGTCCTTGTTAGATGACTAGGCCTTGTTAGAAGACTCAATCCTATTAGGAGTTATTATATACAATTACAAAATTTATGCAAGATGAGCCCATTTCCCAAACATGATGTATACAATGAAGTTCTTCAATACAAAGAGATAGATATGAAAACCTCTTTACATTGTTGTTGATATCTTTAATATCTATCATTGTCTTGGTTGCTCTTCAAAAATTTATCACAATTTTCATTCCTTCGATCATACATTAGATTTTGCATCATCAATATTGTAATAGCTCATATACTACTACACATAACTTCAAATTTAGCAATCTTCCTTTATACCTTGCTAATTATCAAATATTTGTCTAGTCAACCTTCATGCCAACTTAATACATTTATCAAAATACAATATTAACTCTTTTTGACTTAGGGTTAACATCTAGGATGTCATCCCTAATTAGTTAATTAAATATTTGTTTATAACCCAAAATTTCCATTTTATGTATTATGCTATGTTTTGCTTGTACATTGTTGTAATTGGTAAATCCCTCATAATTATGTTTGTATTGATTCTATTGTCTCGCGGTCTTGATTGTAGACTCCTCATACTAGGTACTATATGTCTTCAAGTGTGTACATGCTAATATAGCCTCTATAAATTGTGTTGACCAAAATGTTCTAACAGATAAACTATATAACACTTTGGCAATTTTCTAAGTATACATGCCATAACTTTATCTTCCTGTTTTGCTCACTTCATACATCTGATATGTTTCCATAAATGACAACATCAAAATGTCTAACCTACCCAAATTTCCAATAGAGGCCTCACTAAGTTTGTCTCCTTTTGTTATGTACATCTTGAGCAAAATAGGGTATATTATTTGGCCAAGTGTACTTCTAAAGGATTAGATGGTTTGAATGTTGGAGATTAGGTATCCTTGGGATCTCAAGAAGTTTGTTAAAAGGACATGGTGGATCAGTAGTGACACTTTTGGGGTTTCTCTTTATTGGTTTTTCTAGATATATTATTTAGGTTAATCTTGTAAACCTTTTGTTTCGAGTTCAATAAAGTTGTACCTCTTTTCCACAAAAATAAATAACACACTTATGGATCTATTGTATTATAAGAGTTTTTCCTTCTAATATGAAGAATATGTTAAGCACATATTTATTCTATTTTGAAACACGGAGAAAGGTGCAAATTAACATTTTTATAACACACAACAGTGAAAGAGGCTTAGTTACTAAACATTAGAAATATTTCAAGGATGATTTTGTATCTAATGGAACAACAATCTCCCAAATAGCAGTATCACCGCTATAAGAGAGATTATAAAAAAACAAGGATCATGTATGAGAAGATAGAAGATGAATTCTTAATCTTTTACTTACAAAAATTACTAAGTTGTGATCTAGAATTATATTAGAAACATCGTCGAAATGAGTTCGTTGAGTCAATTAATAGTTATATGTATTAAATTATTTGTGTGATAGATTTACATGGATTTATTTTCTTATTTTTTAATGTTCTTGAGAAGATTTATCTAGTTAATTATAATTAGTAAAAATAAATCAATTAAGATTGATAAAGTGGATTACTCATATAAGAATTATCATAACAAAAATGTGTTGTTAGGTGATGAAATGGGATTGATGGTATCAAAATGTGTGTAATTACAATATTTAGTGCCTAAACCATATAATACATGTTGTATATATTAACTCAACTGTCACATATGTTCATTATTATAATAATAATAAAAAGGAAATAAATGTGTATGAGGAAAAGTGAAATTGTAAAACTAGGCAATAGCCTACAACACAATGGTCTTGGTCTTGAATCTACTTGAGCTCAACACATCATAATAATTAATCTCGACAAATAATAATAAATAAATAAATAATCTCAATGGTTCGAAATCGTGACATTGACATATATTTTTCAATGTAAATTTAATAATGGCTAGATTAGGAAGGACTTTAAGCTAATATGATAGATCTTCATTAAAACTATCAATAAAATTTATAATTTGATTCATGCATATGATTATAAAAAAGTATAATAAATAAATTTTATTCAATTTTAGAGGAATGCAAATAAAGTATTATTTTAATTTTTAATTAACTTTGGAATGTAAATGTGGTAAAATATTTAGTTGTAATATATTAGAGGAAATACTTAATTGATTAATTAAAATAATATAAAAAATATTTATCAATAAAAGATTATTTGATTAAATATACATAAAAGCATTACAATATATTTTGAAATTCATTGATGGAGAACACCAACACAAAATCCACAATTCACTACTTGATAGCACTGAAAATTTGAACAATTTGACCTCTTGATAGTAGACACAATACCATTTACAATTGACAAGGTAGATATAGGTGAAAGTTGTCCTGGCGAAAAAAAATGGCATGGGCACGCTATATTATATATTTGATACACCATTTAGACACATAAGATGATAGATGACCCCACAAGATAGACAACAAAAATCAAATGGACACGGATGACATAATTTAATTTTTAAATCATCTCGCCTAGTTGTATCCTGCCTAATATAATATCAAATCTTTGTTCTCTTCTATTTTAAATCATGTCTTAGGCATACATGCACACCCTGTGACACAAGGCTTGTAATTACATCACAAACAATTGCAAGAAACTTGTTATAAGAAGATATTAATTGGTTTCTAGATAGCATAAATATTAGTGTTTATGATGTTAGTGAAATTGATCTACAAAATAAATAGTTAAAAATAGAGACCAGTTTGATGATTTTAGAAAATGTTCTTTTTTCCAAAATAATTACTGTATTTTGATCATAATTTTTTAAAATTTTATTCCCAATCTACCTACTACTTGTTTAAGTTGATATATGACTTTTTTCCCTAAATAATAGGAAAAAAATGATGTGAAACTTTAGGGTGAGAATTATAAACACAACTACATGTGTATTCATTCTCTGAATGAGTTCTCATTTATTCATTTCAATTATGAGGCTTAGGAAAAGTTTTAAAAGTAAATTACAGAGGAACAATTGGGAAGGGTTTGGTAATTGTGGTTTCATCAAAGGTCTATAAGATTTTTCCTAGCAGTGTCTAAATTTTGTCCTACCAATTAAAAATTATTGTTTTATATTTTAATAATAATTAAAATTCTTAATCTTAATGTCGCTGATCTTAATTTGATATATGTATATTTGAATAATAACTTATATTTTTTAAATTTATGTTTTTATTATTTATAAAACTTATTGAGTAAGGGTTTGTCTGAGGTTTTCTCTTATTATTTTATTCTAAGTTGACTCTCCAAAAAAAATCATTTCAAGCTTTTTTATTATTCTATATTAATATACTCTATCAAATTATATGCACAAATTAATTAAATAAGTTTCAAATGCACTAAAATATTCATTAGATCACATGTTAAAAATACTCCTTGAAAAATTCAGCAACCCCATTCCATGAGACTCTGTTTTTATTCATAATTACATTGCTTTTCCATAATTCCAAGTGATTATAAAAAAACACAAATCAATAAAAAAAAAAAGTAATATAATGCAACATACAATAATATAAATAAAAATGAAAGATATATAACCTTTTTGTAGAGGCGCCATCAAAAATTGTTGGCAAATTAGATGGGTTGGATGTTGAGGGAGCCAAATATGATCACTTTAGTGTGAGAATTTGGTTTCTTTCCTTTGTTGTCTGTATTTTTGGGCATGAGAATGGCTCAAACCTGTAGGCCAACAAAATTTGTTTACTAGTAAAAATGTGATTGTGTTACTAGTAAGTAAAAATACGATCACATTATGGTTGAGTTGATGTTTCTTAATATTATTTTCTTGGCTCGTTGTTGAGCCAAGCCCCATTTTGAATTTTAATGAAAAATAAACATAACGCAATTGTGTTATGTGTACTTTTAACTTTTTTTCCATGGCGTCCACCTTTTAGCACACCATCTTGGTGCACCCGCCATATCCTATTTTCCATTGTGTCTATTGGGTGAGATCTATCTACCTTACCTTTGTCTTTGGGAGTAGGAATTAGCTAGGATGTTTTAATTTGTTCCCTTAGCTCCCATTCTAAAACCTCATTGACCAAGTTCTTTGGTACTAATTTCAGTAGTATAATTGACAACTTTCCCCTTTTCGCATACCTAATCTTACAAATCTTTCTATATCTAATTATACCTTTATATTGTTTTGCATTCACATATATATCCCCTATGAGGATGGCACATTGACTTGGGGCAAGCCCAACAAGCATGTTGGCAAATTGCAATTTGCTTCACCAAGATTGTAAGAGTTCCCAAACCCATTTGGAGAGAACAATCCATGGAAAATGATAAAGCCCCCTAATTAATCCCAAATATGCGACCCTACAGTACCCTATCCCCCTAAGCCAATACCAAGGTATTGCCACCAAAACCTATGTTGTGCATTGTAGCCTCATATGTGCCTACTTGTGGTTCCTCTACCTCTGATTGACCTATTGACAAGATTTTATTGGTAATATTTTTAGCTAGTTGAGGCTCCTCTGCCTCTAGAGTATCTCTACCAACACTTCCCTCCATAAGGATTATATAGGGTTCACCAAAAATTTACGCAGATTTTTCTTTTGTGGAGAGTTGCACACTTAAGTGTAGAGATTTTTTTTGGTTTTTCGTTATAGATGGAATGACAGGTATGAAATTATTGTGAGACAAAAGTGAAATAGTAAAGAAACAAAAGAGCATGAAAAAACCAAGGGACCTAAAAGAACCTGGCAGACCGGTTCCCATTTACAAAATGATGAAATATTATGTCTTTGTTTTGTGATCCCATGGTTTTCTATTTGAAGCCTAAGCTTGTCTGGTTGGAGCTCCTGGTTGTTTGGTTGAAACATGTTCCTAGATGAAACAAGAACCCTCATCCCATTGGATATGACCATTAGAATCACTTTGGTCGTACATCCTGCACCAACAGTCCTAGATAACCTTTTATTTCTCCATCAAAACTAACTTTCATTCACCCATCTTCCCAAGCTTCCAAGCTTCCCACTTCACCTCTTCCCTTCACATTTTTGAAAGATAAACCTTCATACACCCATTAATTGATAATAATTAAGAATTATTCAAATAATGCGAATGAAAAGAAAGAAAGAAAGAATTGATTAGTTGAATAATGATACTAGTTATTTATGATCAGAAGAGTAAATTGATAAATTAATCAAATAAAAAATTCAATAAATTAATTATTTGAAGGAATAAATTGATAAATAACCAAATAATTGAACTATTTATTTAATTTGAATGAAATAGTTAATTAATTAGTCTAGATTATTTATTATTATTATTTGTTAAGGTTAATTATTATTGCATTAAGCCCCAAACCTAAGACCTTCTAAATGAGAGGCTTACAATTTATCATTATGTAGTAAGCTCATTCCTTTGATAAAATAATTTAAAATTAATCTTAGAATAAAAAATGTAATTTAAAAAAAAAAAAATTAAAAATAAGAAAGTGATATAAAGAATAGATGATGAGAGGAGAATGTTTTAAATCATTTTAAAACATCTCTAAACAAATAGATTTCATGAATGACCTATATTTAGTCAATAGGCATTTACTACGCACACTGTTTGTTGGGTTTGTCTCACATGGCCGCAAATAAGTTGCTAGAATTGTTAACATTGTCAGATAAACTTAGTTGCCCATGTGTTATTTCTGAAAGTTTGCACAACTGTATGTTAAACATTTGTTGAACCAAATAGTCCTACAATGTCAACCTTGATGTGCTTGATTTCAACAAAAAGAATCAGATTTGTAATTTAATATAATATAACTAAAATTATTAACTATTTTCTATAATATAATTAATATTATAATTTTTTTTTTTGCATAAAGCTAATTTAAAAAATCAATACATGTTTGGACTAGCGTAGTGATCAAAAGTTTAGAAACTCGGTTGATTTTAATGGAGGACAACTTGTTCTATATAGTAGCTTAATATTATCCCAAATATATTAGTAGATAATATAATATTACATTATGAGTTGAAAGAGATTAATCATAATATTTTCACATTTTAAAATAACATAAATTATATTAAGGTAGGTTAAATATGATATCGATTTAATTATAATAATGTAATATTATTAAAATTTAATTAACATTATCTTTTTGATTAAGTAAAACAGGTTTTAATGGGTGCTTGAAACCCAACGGTTTACAAAAGAAACAAACATTAAGTCCTAAACCAAAATAATCGACAAAGAAACAATAGGCCAAAGAAGGCTAGGAGAGCCTGAAAAAAAGGAACAACCTCTAAAAGAGCAAGTGAGCAATAGGTTTTGAAAGGACCCGAAACCTTATTCATTACAGACCATCAAGATTTTTATTTTGGTCCCATCTTTTGAGATCATAAAGGCATATCAAATGAAGGATTTGAGGGCTTAACTTTTTTACCTTTTACTGATATCCATCCATCCTCCACCTTCCCAGTAGTCTTCTACCAATCTTGGCAATCAACCATACATCCAAACCCCAACACCCTCATAGCAGGAGATAAAACATCTAAAACAACACCAGCAATAGTGTTCTAGACAGTAGCAGAAGAAGGGACATCAACACCATGTTGAATCAGATCCACCAAAGGGACAACATTTGAACCAACAGTACCATCAGCAGAAGAGGGGGTAGTAGCAACATTCTGAGTCACCACCTTAGGGACAACATTTGAATCATCAGAGACATCAACAAAATCTTCCAACAAGGAAAGATCAATTTGAGAAGAGCTATCCTTCCCATCCACAACTAAGGATACTTTCTGAACCATGTAGTGATCATCTAAAACCCCCAACCACCAAGAAGGTGATTTCTTTGATCTAACCTTTTTAGAGGAGCAGTGCGCAGCAAGATGGCCAGTCTTATGACATTTCCTCCATCTGAAGGGAATTCTCTCATAATCAAGAAGTTGAATCCAAGAACCAAAAGGAGAGACCAACTTAATGATCTCAGGGAGCCCCTTGGAGACATTAATCTCCACAAGAATGTGAGCATATGTCACCCTATACATATTGGAAGACTTTGAATCAACCAAAAAAAAGTCCCCAAGAGCCTCCCCTATGGCCTCCAAGACTGAATCTAGCCACAAGTGAAGGGGAAGATTCAACAACTGAACCCATAGAGGAATCTTATTTAATTAACATTGTTATAATGATATTAATGGTTCTATTTATAATAGATATTTAGCAATAATTTTTGACATTATATTTTATTAAAACTATATATAGAATTAGGGTTGGGTTTAGAATACAATTCTAATCCTTTAAGCTCTAACCTGATTGAAATAATTGTTGAGATTTTTTCACCATTTATCCCATTATAGATAATCGATCAAATACATCTTTCATGGGATAAGTTCTACAGCTTTCGACCAAGAAAATTTGTGCATTTTCGAGAATTCTCAGGTGCACAAAAACATTGTGCAATTTCATGCATTGAAGGAGCTGGTCAAATGAGATTTTTTTATCGTATGAGTCCTTTTATTCTCATTCAACATTTGTAGGTAAAAAATGCAATGCATTTTCATGTACGTGGAAAATCACTAGACAATTTGAAGGGAAGGAACTATTTGTTGCGATGTTGCGCAGGCCAAAACTATTGCACATTTTTGGGTATTGAAAGAGCTTGTCGAAATATTTGCTTGTTAAATGAGTCATTTTTTGCTCATTCAATGTCACACTATTGTGCAGGTTGTGATCTTGCAATATTGTAATGTTGCATTGCGTGACATCACATGTTGTCCATTGCAAGATGTTTTCATGCTATGATCTTGGGTTGCAAAATTTTTTTTGTGCTTTTCAGATGATTGCAAGGCTTGTGAGAGGAAGGAGAATTTTGTTGTGATCTTGCACAGTGGTGTGTTTTTGTGTTGTGCGTGACATCATGAATCTTTTTTGCAGAAGGAATTTAATGTTGTGATGGAGCGCAAGTCAAAATTATTGTGCATTTTTTTCCTGCTAATTGTGATGCGACCCAATAGCTAAATATTTATTGCCAAATTGCATTTTTTGACTTTTTAACATGACATTAAGGCTTTCCTTCCTATGTTGCCACTTGTAGAGGTTATGGACATGATTTTATTAACCATAGGAGCATTTATTAACCTATTTTCCATCATTTTATGGATCAGATACACATGGAAATCAGATTTTTTCTAATTTATTTTACTTGGGTTGTCTAGTCTTTTTGTAGAGTTCTTCATTTCTAGTTGTTTTTGATCACTTCATGAATCAAATGTACACACACAATCTAATTTTTTCTCGATCTACAAGTCTGTAATCTTAGCTCCAGTTGGCATGAGTTTGATCTGCATTGACATAATTGAGTTATGCTTGATCTCTTTAAAAGGAAGCTTTGTACATATTTTCTAGGTTCTTCTTTGTTTATTGCAATATCATTATGCTCTGCAGTTGTACTCATGTGCCTTCCATTAATAGAATTCTCTATGTTTTACCTATTCTTAGCATTTTGTATATGTGCATATTATTTGCCTTATGCTAAATGTTTCTTTCTTATTTTCTATAGTTAATATGTTGTATATGTTTTTCTTATGAATGTTATATAAGTGAATTCATGTTCCTTATAACATCTCATAAGTTATGATCTACATATGAGTCTTTAGGAAATAAAATAGAGTCAAGATTTGTGTATGTTATGAGGGTTATAATGATGTATAGTACAATCTTAGGTAGAGCTAGTAACCAAAATTCAATTTGGTGCATCACCTTTCCCTTTTAGCATTTAAATTTCACGTAATCCTTCTCCCTTTTCCTCAAAAGTGGTAGTTTAGGTGCATCATGATTGTAAGGAAGTCGGCCTTCTTCAGAGATTTGACTTCAGAGCACTAGTCCCATACTAGGAGGTTGTTTTCATGTTACACAAGGTCATTTGAGGCTCATACCTCAAGCAAGGGTGCACATTTTTGTGTCAACAATAACCTTTTTCATTTGATGTAGAGATAGGAATTGAGAATCATTTTTTTATAAGAATTAATAAATATGTATTGGGTGGAATTTGTTCATGTAATGCGTTTCTTTTAACTTTTCAATTAACAAGCACATAGAAGTTTAAGTTCTATTTTACAACATTCAAAATAAAAGACTTAATTCCATTCCAAACAAAAAAAAAAAAAAAAATCTTCTTCAAATAACTGTTTTTCTTATAAAATCAAAGATTTAATGGTTTCATGAAAAATAGTTACATATATTACTATCAACTACACCTCATTTGATACAAGCACTAGTTTAAAAAATGTAGTATACTTATAAAACCACAAATATAAATAGTCTACAAACTCAATCATATAAATAAATATACACTTATCACATTATAAACAAATATACTCCTTAATTCCCAATCTTTAGAAAGAAAATAATATTTTCTCAAACATCTAATAAATTATTTTTGTTTATTATTATTTCGATATTATTAATATTATTAGAAATAATGTCACCTTTTAATATATAAAAAAACTCCATTTTCTTAAATTGATTTATAAGAAACAACAAGTTACTTAACTCTCCTTATACAATTGAATCATTTATAAATTTTCCCAAGTTTCTGTCCTTCAAAGTCTACCATACTTGCTTAAACCTTCTCCATGGGGTACTAACAACTACATAAAAAATCTAGAAAGAACATAAATTAAACCAATATGTTACACAAGCTTCTACTATTAATTTTTATGTAGAAGAATTGCGACCAATTTTATGTTCGTATAGAAAGGTTAAAAAGAGCCTATTAAACCAATATCTTAGTCGTGACTCTAAACTCACAAACATTAAAGAGGTATTAACAAACATCAAAACTCAAAGGATAAAAGTAGAATACAAAAAAGAAAAAGAAATAGAAAAGGATGGCAATACACAAAAGATAAATAGATAAAGGGAACAAAAGAAGAAGCAAGTACTGGTAAGGGAAAGAAACAAACTACACTTAAAGAAAATGAAGATAAAGGACAACAAGAGGTAAAACAGAGGAAACTAAAGATTCCAGAATAAAGATAAAATGAGATTAAAGAAAGTTTGGATATGCAATCCAAAATCTCAAAAATCAAACAATGTGTATTTTTTCAAATAGAGAATGACTTCATAGAGGACCTTGAATTTATCATGAAGAATCTTAATAGATATCCCATGATATCTTACTCATGTAGAATGACATTGACGATCAAATATTATTAGGAGAATAATTGCACAAGGAACATGGGAATCTAGCAACTTAGGATCATAAAAAAGAGGAAAATAAAGATTTAAAAAATAAAGAAGGGAAAAGAACAACTATAGATAACAAGAATGAAGATGGAATAGGTGATGACATAAGACAAGAAAATAAACAATACAATAGTCAGAATTGTATTCAGTTATTAACCCAAATAGGAAATCCTATAGCAGAAAATCAGAACAAATTAAAAAAGAAAAGGGAGATCATTATAGAGGATAGAAAAAATCAAGAAAAGAAGGAAAAAGAACTTTCAAAAAGGGTAAATGAAAATAGTATTAGGATCCAGACAAATCTTGATAAGAATATAGTAAATGAGAGTGACCAAGAGCATATAGAAGAAGACGTGGATATAGAAGGGCAAAATTAGAAGACAATATATCCCCAACCTCCTCTGTACATTGGAGTAATGTAACAATTAGGAAAAAGTCAAAGAAAATAATTCATAAATTTTGACAAACTCCATATAATGCTAAAGATCCCTTTGAAGATAGTGACAGAGAGGAGCAACATTATTTTGATGAAAGGAATAAGACTAAGGATTCTTTAATACCAATGAAAATAACAACCTAGATTAAGATAGTAAGTCTAGAGGCACAAGATATCTGCAAGGAACAAAGGACTGAAAAGGATAATCAAATTGAATAAACTCGGAGATGGGAAGAATTTAAGGCTATAGATGATGCATAAGAAACAAGTATGCAAAAAGAGGGCAAAGGTATAGAACATCAAAATGAATAAAGTAAGGAACAAGATATCAATGTGATGGACTTAGGATAGATAATTAGGGAATTAGAAGAAGATGAGGACAAAGTGAAAGAAGAAAGTAATTCATTCACCATTAATGCTCAAGAGTTTATGGATAATTTAGGCATTTCAATTAAACAAGAAGGCTTCAAAACCCCGAATTGTAGCAAACAGAAAATGAAGCATGGAAGGAAATCACTTAAGGAACTATTATTGGCTATAGGGCAAGCCAAGAAACAAAGAAAATCAATGAAATACTAAATGCAGGAAAGGGGAAGAGTCTTCCCATAGCTCAATGAGGATCACAACCTGGAATGCTAGGGGTCTAAATACCCCTAGCAAGAAACACTTGATAAAGCGTAACATAAATTTATGTGAATAAGAAGTGATATTAATTCAAGAAACTAAACTGAATAAAGATGAAGGAAGTAGATTAGAAAAGAAGCTAGGAAATTGGAAAGTTGCACTAATGGAATCAAATGGGGCATTAGGGGGAATAGTTTCTTTTGGAATCCATAGAAAATAGACCTAAATATGATTATGAATAATAAAAACTAGATGGGATGCAAAATCAAAAGCTTTAGATATAATCTTCAAGTTATCTTGATTAATGTCTATGGGCCTACCCAAATAGCGGATAAGAAAAAGCTTTGGGATGAGATTTGTTCCTTTATGGAAGTTAATTGCAAAGAAGACTTCATTATTGGAAGAGACTTTAATGCAATCTTAAACTTGGAAGAAAAGTATGGGGGATCTCAATTGGTAACACAGGCATCAACAGATTTTAGAGAATGGGTTGGGAAAAGTAATCTATTGGATATATCGTCTAGTAATAGAATTTACAGTTGAAATAATAGAAGAAAAGTTTCTTGTCATGTAGTAGAAAAACTAGATGGATTCTTCTTCAAAGGAGAATTAAGTAATATTGATTTGGAACTTCAGTCATCGATTCTTCCATACGTAGGTTTGAATCACTATCCAGTTGGAATAGAACTTGTAGAACCTATTAGACCATCTAGGAATCCATTTAAATGTGAAAAAAATTGGTTCTTAGATAATAAGTTTATGGAAAACATTAGGCAATGTTGGCAAGAAGGTAAATTTCAAGGATAAAATATGTATTGCTTTGTATCCAAACTTAAAATGCTTAAAATAAAAATCTTAAAATTGAATAAAAATAATTTCAATAACATATTTAAAGAAAAATTAAATAATGAGGATGGGCTTAAGAAACTAAACAAGGAAGTCATAAAAAAAGGTATGGATCATGAAAAATTTAACAAAGAAAAAGAATTATTAGCAAAATAAGAAGATATTTTGGCAAAAGAGGAGATATTCTGGAGACAAAAATCTTGGGAGAAATGGTTAGCAGAAGGGGATCAAAATACAAATTTTTTCTGTAACAACAATATTCAAAATAGAACAATAAACATAATAACTAAAATTAAAATTAAAGAAGGGAATGTAGAAGAAGACCCTACTAAGATAGCGAAGGTGTGTGTAGATTATTAAACTAACATTCTAAATAAATTTGATTCTTTCAATCAGATAGTGCAAGATAAGATGCTAAAAGCAATTCCAAAGCTAGTCACATTAGTAGACAATCATTTCCTCAATAAACCCTTCAGTATTGAGGAAAATAAAACATCCCTCTTCAATCTTAACCCAAATAAATCGACAAGAGCAAATGATTTTCAAGAATTCTTCTTTTAGAAATGTTGGGATATCTTAGGGGAAGACCTTTGCAAGGCAATAGAAGCATCTAGAAATGGAAGATCATTATTGACAGAGATCAATCATGCATTT
This sequence comes from Cupressus sempervirens, assembly GCA_028749045.1. NCBI lineage: Eukaryota > Viridiplantae > Streptophyta > Pinopsida > Cupressales > Cupressaceae > Cupressus > Cupressus sempervirens. The sequence goes on from CM053788.1 coordinate 207,520,520, forward strand.
TTAACTCTTATTCCAAAAAGAAAAACTCTAAAGAACTTGTAGATTTTAGATCAATTGCATTATGTAACACTATATACAAACTTCTAGCTAATCTTCCCACCTATCTTTGGGTGGCCCTACTATTATATTATTGTAGTTGGGTAGTGCAAATGCATGCCCCTATTTGAAGGGATTTTGCATTGACTAGCCGATTTAAAGTTATAGCTAAGGTGTCTATAGAGGAAGTAGATCCTAGTGAAGAACCACTAACTTTGAAGGGTGCTTCGGAATAATAATAGTGCTTTAGCCTCATGACTTAAAAGAATCCTACCTAGACTTATCTAGGGAAAAAAACCATTTTTGTGCGTGGAAGATCTATTTTAGATGAAATTTTGATTATACAAGAAACTATTCATTCAACTTCTAGGAACAAAGATGCATGTAAGCTCATGAAACTGGATATATATAAAGTTTATGATATGGTGGATTGGAGTTTTCTGTGCAAAAAAACTAGAAGCATTTGTGTTCTCTCATCAATGGATTAATATCATATTTAAATGTATATTAACACCAAAAATCTCACTCCTTATCAATGGTACTCCATAAGGTTTTTTAAATATCTCTAGAGGAATTCAACAATGAGGCCTTATATCGCCCTTTATATTCATAATTATGGCTGAAGCATTTCGCAAAACAACTAAAAATGCTCAAACAAAAGAAAAAATCACAGGAATAGTTGTAACAGAGAACATCCTAAACATTACTCACCAACAATTTTCTGATGACACAATACTATATGGGGAAAGTATAATAGAAGAGGCTCAAAACTTTAAACAAATTATACAATAATATATGGAAGCATCGAGGCAAAGAGTAAACATAGACAAATCAAGATTTGTTTCCCTCAATACATCAATAGAAATGGAATATCTCGTATGCAATAATATGGGGTTCAAGAAAGGATCGTTCCCATGCAAGTATCTAGGTATTCACTTAGAAAAAGGAGCAAGAAAAAAAAATTTTGGAATAATATCTTAGATAGAATAGACAAGCAGACTGAAATTTGGAAACGAAAATGGTTAACTAAGGTCAGTAGAAATACAAAAACTAAAGCTATTCTTTCAGCTATACCTACTTATCAAATGTCTTGTCTCCCTCTACCTAAAAGTATCAACAAAAAACTAGAAGAAAAATAGAGAAATTTGTTTTGGAAAGGAACATAAGATAAAAAGAAAGAAGCATTGATAAAATGGGAGAATATTTGTAGACCAAAAGAGTTAGGAGGTTTAGGTATCAAAAATTTTAGTTGGCAGAACGAAGCCCTAGGAGAAAAACTAGTATGGCGAATATATCAAGATAGAAATAATAAGTGGGCCAAAACTCTATATAATAAATATATGAATGAGGTAGATTCTACATCATTATTTAGAATCAGGAATCCACCTAAAGGATATGACGCTTGGAATTCCATAACAAATTATCGTTCAATGATCTATAAATATGTTACTTGGGATATAGGGAATGGAGAAGAAGCACTATTCTAGGATGGTTCTTGGGATGGATTCCCTATTTTAGATAATCTCAATATTTTGTTAATTATTAAAATCACTCCAGTTAATGCATGGCGTAAACATGTAGCTAGTTATAAACAACTCAAAAGGGTGAATGGGGAGGATATTTGGGTATGGAAATCTTTAGAAGGTATAGATCTAACTTCTGAAGAAAAAGGTATTTTTGAGCAAATACTTAGTCAATGGTAGGTTAATCATAAAAATCGAGAAGATAAACTCATTTGGGGGGCTTCAAAGGATGGATTATACAATGTGAAGAAAGGATACAACCTAATAATCAATTCAAGAAGGTGGGAAAATATAAACATGCCTCTCAAACTATGTTGGGATCCAACATGTCTACCAAATGATGGAATCCTCTTATTGTTGAAGCTCAAAAAAGAATTTCAATAGTGGAGAGGTTTAGGAAGATGGGGTTTGAAGGTCCTTTGAGATGTAGTTTGTGTAAAAGAAATGAGGAAACAACATAACACTTACTTTACCAATGCCCCTACGCTAAGGAAAGTTGGTATTGGCTTTGACAAAAGTTAAAATGGACCTCTCCCCTTTCTGGGGATTTTAAGAGTCATCTAATTGGATGGCCCAATGGTAGTAATTATAAAATATATAGTAAATTATGAAATATATCTCCATCCATACTAAGGTAGGAAATCTGGAAAGAAAGGAATAGAACTCAACATCCATTCCTTTCTTAATAAAGTAGAAGCAAGCATAACATAATTTATCGATAATTATTTAAGAAAATTAGTTAAAGACGAAGGAACCTTCACCAAATGGGATGAACAAATGAAAAGAATTTGGGGTAATATAATCAACCCTCCATTAGTTTATCATAAGAAAAATCAGAAAGCAAGGGAAGAATGTAGATGGGAACCGCCACCAATTGGGTGGACATAGCTAAACTTTGATGGAGCATCAAGGGGAAACCTGAGGAAAGCATAAATAGCCTACAATAAATGCTCAGATACAGGAAACTGGATTATCAAGAGAGCTAAACCATTGTGCATCACAACAAACAATATAGCAAAACTAGACGTACTTCGAGAAGGGCTTAGCCTTAGTTTACAATTGGGTATAAAGAGATTAATAGTTGAAGGGGACTCCCAAATTATTCTAAATGCTTTAAGAAAAAGGAGGACTCCAAATTGGATCATGAACTCAAACCTTGAGATTTTTCTAAACCTTATAGATAAATTTGAGAAAATTTGAATTCTACATATATATCGAGAAGGGAATACCGAAGTTGATCTTTTAGCAAATAGGGGAGTGGAAGGTGAGGATATTAAACTACGAATAGTGGAGAGCCTTTCATGAGGTGGGTAGTTAAATTCAATAGTTGAGTGCATAATATATCTTAATTTTTTTCTCACCCTTATATTCCCTAATTCAAGATTAATCACCTCATTAAATCACACCCTTTAATCTCTAATGTAGTAAGGGTAAGTATTGTTTAATTTATAAAATTATCTACTGATAATCAGGACTAATAATGAACCCAATATTAGGAGTGTTGTCTAATAATTTTATTAATAATTTTATAATATTGTCTAATTCTCCCTTAAGAACTTTCTAGGTCTTCCGCAATGGCCTTGTCATCAGCATTTAGGGTCTTTATATTTCATCTCTTTTTTCTCTCTTATGTCACTTTCATTTGTCTTCTCTGATAGGTGTTAGCTTTTAGTTTTAGGTGGCCTAGAATGGAGTCTACAATCTCTTTATTTCATGTTTTGGAGGTTTGTACTATGGCATTTAGGGGGGTTGTCAAATCGGAGAGATGGAATAGGATTCTAAACCTGGTTGATGATATGAATAGGGTAGTTGTGTGCAAGGTCTTAGGTGAGAATGGTTTTAATTATGACTATACTTGGGTCACCAATAGCTCTATTTTAGGCTATTTGATAGTGTTTCTAGTTAGGGCCCATACTGGCCAATGGGAGATTATCCACCTATGCGAAAATATTTATGATCCCATCTGGTTAGAGGGCCTAGAGCATGTGGTGCTCAACATTAATCAGAATATGAAAATCACACTTGTTGAAGTTTATATGGCAAACCCTCCAAGTAGCTTGGGGCAAGCTAATGTCCCTAGGTGTCCAACTTTATATATTAGAGATAACATTCAGTTTTATAAGGAATAGCCTAAGATGGAGTCCAACATTATCTTTTTGCTTTGGTCGAGGAGAATTGTGGTAGACCAGAATAAGGAATAGTTCCTTCAATATATGCATATATTTAATGCCTATATTGAACCAAGGGTGGGATTTGATGACCTATACAAATTGGTCTTTTCCCTGCCAAATTTGCATAAATCGAGTAGGGAGAAAATGACTTATGTCATAGCCCTGGGCACAATGATGGCACATTTGGAGGAAGTGGTTGATCTCATAATGGTTTATTGGAAGGAAGAGGAGGAATCTTAAAGCAATCTTAATTCTTCCTTTTTGCTTCCTGGTTCTAGTTGGAACTTTTTCTTTGTCTAGTTGGAATCTTTTGTTTATGTTTGGCTTCCTCTAGATTTTGGTTTCATTGTCCTTTTGTTGTCTTTGGGTTTCATTTGTCTTTGCTTTTTCTTTTTCTGCTCCTTTTGGGTGGGTTTTGTCGGTCTAGCTATCTGTATCCTTCCTTTTTGAATGCTTAGACTTGTAAGTAGTTTGCTAGTTTATTTTATGTTTGAGGGGTTTTGATGCTTTTTCGAAGAATATATTATGTTCAGATCAATGTAAAGCTACCTTGACCAGTACAATATGGATCTTATGTATATATTGTGAGTTTAAATAAAAATGTATTTTCTAGATTTAGTGAGATCCTTTACTTCTTTTGTCACATTCATCCATCTGGTTCTGGCTTTGTTTTATTACTATTGCATAGCTGGAAAAAAAAAAAAAGTACATCAAAATTAGTTTCAACCTTCTATCAACCTGAGAAATATGAGGATGTAGGATCCATTCTCCAACCCCCAGAAAAGACAACCAAAAAATATTACATGAGATACATTGATACCAAAAAGTACTAGTTGCTAGAAATATAGATAATTATCAAAACAATAGCAAAGTAGAATTCAATCCTCCTACTTGTGACTAAAATTTGTAGTGGCATATTTGACTGGAGAGGGGGTGAAAGGTGAGCCAGGCAATGATGCAACCATATTCTTTGGTTTCTAATTACCTTCATCTTTTAGCTTCTTCACTAGTTGCGCTAGGGGGATGTTTACTTCTTCAACCTTTTTCAAAGAAGTGTAGCCATGAGCCAACTCTTTTAGTTCCATAGTCCCTTTTCCTTCTCTTGAGATTTTTAGGAAATCAACTTCTTTTAATTTGAAGATTGTTGTTACCTGGAGAAAAAAAATCAAGTACTATGAGTCTCTTTTGAGACTCAGTAAGAAATCTACCTTTTCCCCGAAATACATCATTATTCCTAGGCTCCCAAATCAACCAAAGAATATGAGAAGATAAAATAGATCAAAATAAATTGAAAAATTTATTGTTGTAGATCTTCCCAAAAAGGATATTATGAATGTTGAATTTCCCATCAAAGGAGAAACCAAAAAAATCCCAAACACCTTTAGCAAAGGGGTAGACGAAAACAACGTGAAGGATAGAATCATTCTGTTGGAAAATTAGACAGATGTTAGCTACCCCTCCCGATTTCTTGAAAGGCAACTTGTGCAACCATAATTTGCAAAGAAAACGAGAGATTTTAGGTTCATTTGGGTTAGACCTAAGCTTCTGCAAATATCTTTTCCAAGTCAAGGGGTTTAAGGTAGGGTTCCAGCAAGAGTTAAGATGATCAAGGATGGAATGGCTGGCAGTAAGACTAGAATAATTTTTTCTGGACTTAACAAGGTGGAGGGGGTATAGTCAAGCCATCTCAGCTGATAGGAATAGGAAGATGGTGAACAAGAGTAGAAGGAGGCCAAATATCTCTCAATTGCAAGTTTAACATAGCAATAAGTCCTCCAATGGGAGTCAGGAAGGTTGAACCTACTCAAAAGGTCATCCCATAAATAAGCTTGCCATCTAAACATATATCCTAAAATCTACAAATGTTAGCTTGTGCCCATTTCTTAGCAGAATGGTTTGGTTTATTGACATTTGATTAGGACTAATAACAATGTGGGATAACTTCCAAAACATGAGTAAATTACTCTTTGTTATCAATCTTATTTTAAACAATTAATATGATAAAGGGGGGTATTTTATTCCTCTTTAAGATGATTGGTAATACAATATGACTATAACTTAGATTTTGGATCTTAATAGTTATCATTCGTTAATCTAAATTGAGGTTAAGAAATAATAGGTCATCATAGTGGGAGAATATTTAAGGATAAATTCTCATATTCAATCATGGAGGATTTGATTATGAAGTTGAATTAATTGAGACTTTCATCATGATAAATCTAGACCTTATCCATGATGGCTATAATATTTGGATTAGATGCACAATATGAGTTTTGGTAATGCCCTTCAATCTGGGACATTTCAATTTTTTCTTTAATCTTATCCATAACCAAAGAAAACTTATTTAGACCAATAATTGATACGTGAACATTTAGTTTTATTCAAAAGAATATGGTGAGATTCACTCACAGGTCAAAATGGACTCTAAAGAAATTTTAAAATTCTTTAGAAAATAAATTAACAAACTAGAAATGAAAAACTTCTTTTACTTGTCCAAATCTCATACAAATTTAAGTAGAAGTAGGTATTTAAAGCAATCAAACATTTTGGAGTTTGAATATATCCATATTTAAATTTATTCAAGTGACATAATTCTATTTAGTAGATGCATGTGAATTGTATTTTGGTTTGAGGACTAACATGTAAAGATGAGCATTAAGTATGTTTAAGTTGCAAAAAATCATAATGGAACTTCATATAAAGAGTGGCCAACTTATAATGGAGAAGAAAGAGGTTTCACATATGACTTTAGTGCGGAATCACAAAGTGCAAGAACACCATATCAAGAATATTTTGAATCACATAAACAAAGAAGCAAAGGAAAGAATGGTTTTCAAAGAAATCTAATGTACTCAAGACACATATTTAAATAGAAAATATAATAATAGTAAGGATATAACACAAAATGAAGTGTAGAATAGTTAAATAGCAAAGTAGGGTTTTCTCCTTCACAATATCTGAAACTAGGGCATGCCCCTTTAATACATTTATTATGTGTAGGACTCAGATCTCGGACAAGGCTAGAAGTTTTCTTCTCCGCTCTTTCCTACCAGTGCTTGTTTGGGAATATAAAAATGGGAAATAGGAATACTTATTCTGGAATAGTTATTCTCAAATAGAAAATGGGGTTATGTATTCTTGTTCTTGTTAGGTTCACCTAGAATTTGATGCGGAATTCACTGACTCAAAAATTTATATTTTCTAAAATTAAAAAAATTGGACTAGGAATACATATTCCATTTCCACCTATTTAGGTGGAATAGAAAATGCTCATTTTTGGGCCAAAATTGGAATACGTATTCCAATTTTATTCCTAATTCAATTTCGATTTGGTTCATCCAAAAAGAGAATTCAAAATTTTAAGAATATACATATGCCTATTCCACTTGTATTCCCGTTGCCAAACAGACCTTAAAATAAACTAAAAGGCTACAACGGTTTACCAATTTTAAAAAAAACCTATTTTTAATTTTAGAGTTGTGGATACCAAACAATTTAAATCAAAGAAATTTTAAGTGGCTAATATTTGTCAATTGACTAATTTTATAAATTCTAGGCTAGTAATTTGACTAATAATTTAAAATTTAATACAACTTAAATCACCACATTTTTATAAAATTTAGCTCTAAAATATCTAGAATTGCTCAATAATTTATTGTATTAAAAAATTAAACTCAAAGATTCGCCACAACATTTAATACATGATTTGATTTGATTCAACTAAACATTACATATTATTGGAGAAATTAAAATTAATTCACCAATAATTATCATAACTATTGATATATCACTAATATTTAGTTTTCACTATTGATTTAATATATAATGTAATATTCCTTATAAATATTTCATGAGGTAAAAAATGTTCAATTTTGATTTATAATATTCCAAGTTGATTAATGAATTTTCTATTATTATTGATATTTGCCGATATTTTTCACACAAATAATATGATTCCAAAATGATCATTAATATAAGTAGTATTTAAAATTAAAAAAATTGTGAGATTCACAAATAGAATTTTTTTAAAAATTAAATAATTAAAGATTCACCAATATTTTATATTTTTTTTCCAAAGAAACTTTAAATCTGACAAAGTGTTGATATCTAGATTAGAAGTGCTAGAATTCCCAAGTTAAAAATGTTAAACACTTTGACCTAATATGTTGCTAGTATGTAGATCAGTGGACAATCTCAATCACAAAAGGAAGGCGAACAGAGCTTTAAATAACGTCCTACTCAACTACCAATAACGTGTAAAGCGTATCTCCACGTTCACTACGCATACTCTGCTCAATTATTATCCACTCTTTGGTGAGGTATATATATATTTCCCTGCAATCTAGAAATACCCTACTTGCGGATCCAAATATGAATCGTGTTGTACGAGCTACTTGCTTAGAATATGCAGAGAGATCAAATCAAAAGAAAAGATGGCGTTGGACCCCCTAACGTTCACCAGCCCCAACCCAGAAACTCAATAATATGGACTAAAACCAAAAAAACACATGACCTATTCTCAATTTAATACTCAAAACAATCATAAAGTTTAAGCAGAAAGCAAGAACAATTATTAGAGACAGCTCTAAAGTCGTCTGCTATTCGAGAAGTACGTTTTATCTTTTTGGCTCCACTGATTTGTAAGTTTAATTCTGTGGGACAGAATGTTAATGGCCACGTTTCATTTAATCTTTGCAATTCTATATCGATCGATTGTTCCTTTGCGCCCATCATTGGTCTATAATAAGATGGGACAAGTCTTGAGATTCAAAGTCGAGACACCAGCCTTCTTCCATTTTGTATCTTATTTGTTTGATTGTCTTCTTACCACACAGTCATCTCTAGTTGTGTGAACAAGGTGTAATGGAGGATGATACAAATGTGAAATCAGGCCAAGATGGGGAAACAGTGGAGTTGGAATTAGCAGTGAAGGATAGAGTGAAAGAAAGAAAGTGTAGTGTGTGGAAGGTTGTGAGAAATGCAGACAAGGTAGACGTGGTATTAATGGTTTTTGGTACTCTCGGAGCACTCTTAGATGGCTTGTCCATCCCAGCAACAGCGGTATTTTTGAGTGAATTAGTTAACACGTTAGGAGCTGAAAAACAAACTTCCCGAGCCTTCATGGACCATATGAATCAGGTACAATTTCCTTTGTTTATACGATTGTTTGACTGTAGCTTTGTTGGGCCTTCTTCACTGAGATTACACTATAATGTGGGATGCTATCTTTAATGGTTAGCACCACTTCTTGTTAGCTTCCATTATTTACAGTAAGACTCTCTGCCAGAGAAATTTTAACTTGTCAGAGTAGTTTGCATTTTGCTAATTAAGAAGAATTACTTGTTTAACTCACCGCCTCTTACATTTTTTATGAATAAAATACTGTTTGGACTTCGGAGTTTTGTAGGTGACAAGGATGGTTGCAATTCACACTTATCATGATAATATTCGTTCCATCTACAGCCTAAAATTTAGGTTTAATGATGATTTACTTTACATATTTAGTCGTACGTGGTCACTGCAGTGAATTAAAATTTAACAAGATTTCTTACTAATGTTTTTTTGTGCACAGTATACTCTATACTACGTCTACACTGGAATAACAGTATGGATGGCGGCTTTTCTGGGTATAGCTTTTTTGGCGGGTCATAATTTGATTTGGGTGGTATTGTAACTGAATTAATTTCTTTGAGTCCTGTTTATTTATTTTACTGCTACTGTGATTTGTAGAAGGATTTTGCTGGACAAGAACTGGAGAGAGACCGGCATTTTCTATGCGCACAAGGTATCTGAAAGCTGCTCTGAGACAAGACGTTGGATTCTTTGAGAAGGGGGGGATTAGCACGTCAGAAGTTATTACCACCATTTCTAAGGATACACTTGTTGGCATAGCGACTATATTCCTGATGAGATCCCTCTCCACCATCAGTACGTGCTTTTGGTGTGATGGTAAAATCTACATGGTATCAGAGCGCAGGTCACTGGTTTGAGTCCCTCAAGCCCATTGACCCTTTGTCCACTTAGGCTTGGATTATCAACATGGTATGTAGTGGGTGCAAATCCCATATGATAAATGGTTGTATCTAGCTCCATCATGTGGGGGGTGGTTGGCGTAGTGACTATATCCCCGATGAGATCCCTCTCCACCATCAGTACGTGCTTTTGGTGTGATGGCAAAATCTAAAACACTAGTGATTCAAGATGCACTTAGTGAAAAGGTATGGTACTCCTAATTCTCTCTGCTCAATGCCGCATTAAAAGTCAATCATTTTGTAAGTTTAGAAAGTAGATTTAATTATCAAGAATAATTTGAATATCATAATACATGGATCAATGAGTTAGACTTAAAAATTACTCACTTGAATTGTAGAAAGAAATAATTAATTTTTGATTCACAATAGAAAATACCACCTACTTAATATTTGATGAACTAAAGGAACTCCATAGAGAATGGTTCATAAAGCACAAACACTCACTTGAACAAAGTATTGCAAATGTAATAGCAATTTAAGTGGGCTTACCCTTGGAGGAAACTCCATGGTCAAGTGTGCACTTGAGCTATTGTATTAGGAGGCTAGGTGACCTTCCCAAAAGGCACATCACTTCATTCTTGTGAACATCACCTAGAGGCAAGAGTGCTTTTGTTCAATTCGTTCTTTGAAAGATGGATTCTTGTGAACCACTACTTATCAAACATAAGTCAATAAGTTTAACTTGAAAACTAAAGAATTGAATTATGATAGCAATATCATAATTGTTTTATAAGAATAACACATATATTTATGTGTCTTCTCCTAAATCTATTATACATAGTGAATAGATCATTTTTTTCTATATTTGACCTCCCACATGTTCTCCATATCCATTGAACACTAAGATGTGATTGCTAGTTTTAATATCAAATTAAATCATTGTGATGTATTGTGAGTAAATGCATGTCTGATAGCTAGAAGAGTGATTGTGAAAAAGTTTAAACAAGTGCTTCATACATCTTGCACACATCAGTAATTAGACTATTTCCTATTTCGTCGGAAATAAAACTAGCAATCACACCTTGGGGTGTGATAGCGTACATCGAAGTACAATTCATAGTGATTTCTAACTTAATTGGAGTGGTATATTAATAAATCAAGGGAAGAGTTATGTAAAATGATAAATTATCAATTTCACTAACCCATTTCCTCATTATATAATCTGATAGCATATCCAACCTGTAATACATCTTGAAACAAGTTGAATGGGGATAGTGAAAAACACAAATAATATATATAGAGGTAACATCATCAAAAATTTCTCCATTCTGACCATATAACATTAATGAGTATGTTGTTTGATGATACAAAGAGTAGGGAGGTCATTGTAATATTTAATAAAAAAAACTCAACTCGCAAGTTTGCAAGAGTGAATTTACAAACATAAACCAAAGGTATGAAGTTACAACCACATAAAGGTGTTGTAGAAAATGCCAAGCAAAGATTTCAAAAATTACCAAGATTCCCTCAATCATGAAGGAAAGCCATCCATATTACCTAGAGAATTTCAAATTAAGTTGGTTCCAATTAATTTTATTGTGATTAAGTTCAATAGCATAATTGGGTCCTTAACAATAGAGCGTACATGTTTGTCTAGTCTAAACAATGAATAGATTTGCACCTAACGTGTATGAGACATTGGAAGCTGAGAGATTTATGGTAGAACAATACAACTATCAAGTAATCTACCAAGATTTATTGTGATCTATAAACATTTCTAACTTGCATGTGGGAAGTTTGCATGTTCATTCATGAAGAAAATATCTAAGTAATTAAAAAAGAAAAAATGTAATGTTAATTATCTTGAAAATATTGGAAAATAATAATAACAAACAACAAATTTATCGCCTCAAGAAACAACCACTTGGAAATGATACCATAGTATGAAACATTCATCAAAGGGTAGTATATCTCCAATGTGAACTAGGTTGTGCAAATTTTGTGTGAGTTCCTCACTCTAAAGGTAGAAAGATTAAGGAAAATGTCATTTTCACAAAATTTATAGGTATTTGGGTATTACTAGATAGAATTGATAATTGGATTGGACATAGTCAATTTGACTTCAAGCCAAAGGTCAATTTTTTTAGCGCAATATTTTCTTCCAATTATTGACTTGTATCTCAAAGAATGTAATCTAGGTTTTGATCCCTTCTTTGAATAGAAGGAAGTAATTTCCTTGTGGATCCACATGCACAAGTTGCTGCATGAGTTACACTCAGTAGAGATTTTATGGTTTTTTGGAAACTCATGAGAGGAATTTTTTTGTAGCTCCAATGCACAAAATTGGAGGTAGTCAACCCCTTATACTAAGATCCATGTTAACATTAATTTGTGTAATCCCTTAAGTACTCACTATGGCTATCATCTGTCTTGGGGGATTGGATGTGTGGAGAGTAGGGCATATTGATAAATTTTGCAACTCTAAAAGTGGCTTGGATGATCATGTTCAAGTCACAAGTTCAACTTGGGAGGAGAATGGATCATAAAGAGAAGGAAATGCTTCTTCCTTGAGGCAAGTTTGTGAGGAAGCAAAGGCATGCACCATCAAGGTTCAAGTGGAATAGGTTATGTCCAAAGCAATGCAATGAAAGTTTTTTGACCTTGCTCCCAAGACAATCTAAACTGATACAAAGAAGGAGAATGATATGAACAAGTAGGGCATGGACCATCCCACTATTGCTCCTATTTAATGTGTGTTGACTAATAGTCAAGGCAAAAGATCCTAAAAATGATAGGCATCATCTTGAACTTATTGTGGTTGCAATGATCTTGCATTTGGATGCTAGGATCTTGGACCAAATGTCTGGGGAAGGGAGTGACATCAAATGGTACAGGAAAGATGAAGAGGAAGACAAGAAGAATTCATAGAAGATTATCTACAGGAGTGGTGAGAGGTCAACTGGAAAGAAATCCATCCTCAGAGATGTTGTGTGAGTATTAAGAAAAAGTAGAAAATGAATGTAAGCAAGGTTGGACAAAAATATCCTTAAGAAGTCATCAAGAGAAGTTAGGAGACTCTATCCAAGTTTGTAAAAAGTGCAAGTGATCAACCATCTCCTATGAGAAGAAAGATATGAAGAATAAATTTTGCTAATCTACAGCCTCAATGGGATGGATTACCATTGTAGACACCTAAATTTGATTACACCGCTTTAGTAATCCTATTTAGTTATCTCTAAAGGCATCATCAATTAAATTTTTATTTAATTAATCCTTTGCCATCCCTAGTTGATTAATTTAATTAATCATCTATAGTCCTAATTGATAAATCAAATAACCTATTATTTATCAATTAAATCCTATTCTTCTATCTAATTCCAAAAATCTCCATTTATTAAATAAATCTATTTGATAAATAAAATCCTCAAATCCAAAAACCCCTAACTTATCCCTAATCCTCCATTTAGGCTAATCCACCCCATCCACCCATACTAACCTAGCTTAGCCACTAACTCACCCACCCTCATTAATGTCATCCACTTGCACATCTCTAACATCCTTAATCTAATCCTAAACCCAAGCCTAATCCACCCCCTAATGTTGTCACATTCCCTAAACAAGTTTAAGACTTTCCTAAACCAAACCAAAGTCTCCCCTCAAAAATCCCAACCACCAAGTCACGAGTGCTCTTACAAACCATAAAAGACTCTTACAAGCCCACTCATGACTCTTACATCCATCTTCCACACTCTTCCCTCTTCCACACTCATTCCTCTTACATCTCTCTTACATACTCAACCCCACTCATCATGCCTTTAACCAACCCTTTACCCTACCCTCTCACACTCATCCTCTTTGTGACAAGTGTCACCTTCCCATTGGTGTTAAACAAGCACAATCCATGTGCTCCCCTTTGAGTGCATCTTAGCCCTCCTTAACCATCTCCCCATCCTTGCATCTAAGCCCTCCATCCCTCTACCCCTTGGCCTATAAATTGAATCCCATCCCAAGCCATTTCAATCAACAATCTTTGAGCTAAAGTTATCATGCCCTTTTGAGAGCCAAAATCCATACCTATACCCTTATAATGCCAAATTGAGAGCTCACAAAGCTACCAATTTGCCATTTACCCATCTCCATTGAAGCAGCTTTGAGCATCTTGAGCATACATCCACATCAAAGGACACATCTACAAAATCAAGAAAGCATGGAGTGTGTTCTCTTGTGAGGTTTGCATTTCTTGTTTGCTTTTATTTGTCTAAACATATATGTGAATTTAGTTTTGGTTTGTGAATGCTTTCTTTAATGTTAATGTTCCTTGCACACTAAAATCTTGTTCTACAACCATCACCTAGTCAAGCTTGTAAAATTATGATGCATATTTTTTGTAGGAAACTAAATAGGACAATGAAAGTTTTATGAAACTGGTGCTTTCTCTACAAAGGAATGGTGAAGACTTTGCAATAGATGTCAATGGTACAGTAGGCAATTTTTCCATTCTCAAAAAAAAGAAAAACAACTTTCTAACCGCGAAACTCCATTCTGCTAATAGATTCCCATCTATCAAAATTAAGGATCTTAGGGGCTGCCAAGATATATTAATGTCTAATGTATATGGCCCCAACATGGAGAAGATTGACCTAAATATTTTTCTAACTTTCTAGTAAAAATAAATGTGGAAAATATCAACAAAGTGTTCCTCAAACACTTATCATCGTGGTGATAAAGATGATTAGACTACCTCATAGCTAGATCTCCTAGTCAGTGGTTACCATGGAGGGTGGATTGAAAATTGAATTACTTTTAGAGTGAAATTTGTTGAAGTTTGATTGGAAAAGGTCCTTAAAATTTTGGACAAGGGAGATGAGACTAAAGAAAAAGGGAAAACAACTTTATACAATTTTATAAAAGAAACTCATATTTGGGCAATCAGGACAAATATTTCATAACAAAGACTATAAATTACTTACCCCTCTAAAAATAAAAAACCATATCTGAATTGGAAAAGTGAGGCAAAAAGCAAGACCTTGGTTCCATTTTGATGAAGCCTATTTCAAGGTGGCCTCTTCTTATTCCTCCTTTTTCTTCTTCTTCCTACTCCTTATATCATCTTTGCAGGATTCTAACTTCCCCTACTCCTATCTTAATCAACTACTTAGTTTTCTCAAGCATAAGCTTGCTCTTTTGGCTCTTCAAGTTCATGATGTAAATATTGATGGTATGCAAGTCCACTGGTTACATACATTGATAGAATACAAACTAAGATTCCACAAGCAGCCATCTTCAAATCAAGACCTCCCATGCAACTATGTATGAGACTAACAACCAATCATCACTTTTTAGTCACTGAAAAATGTTTTGAACAATAAAACCTAGCAATTAGAATTCAAGGTTGATCTTTTATTTGAGTGGAAGCTAAACTGCACTGTAATGAAATCAGAACTAATATTGAAAATCAAAACATGGGCACTGGAGAATACAATAATTCAAGAAGTGGTTTTTATCTCTTAACGTTAGAGATAAAAAGAAAAAGAAAGATGAGGACAGTGAAGGTGTAGCTATGAAAAGGAAAGAAACAATTGGATTGCAAGCGAAATAAAAAGCTATGTCTAAGAAATTATTGTTTATGGCAAGATGAGAAAGCTGGGGAGGATGGAAAAAATCTTAAATAAGAGCCAACTAATGTTTTGAAATGGTGGAGCAAGTAGGCCAAAAATCTATGTGTGAATGTTCTACATAGTCAGCAAGTATGGGAATATGCAAAGTGAAAAGAGGCAAATGAAATCTATGAAAATATTCACCCAATGGCTGGCTAGGATTGTAAACAAAATGTATAAACTTTAGAGGAGAATAACCATGAGAGAGTGAAAATGTTTCCCATTTAAAAAACACAATCAAAACCTACAAGAACAAGTGCCCTTTTAATGGGTAAAAAAATGTTTTTAATAACCTTCCAAATCATCGATCTGAGCTAGCAACATATCCATACCTATCAGTGTATCTTACCCAGAACCCACAATATCCTTGCAATCCTACATTACCCAATCTCTCTTCTTTCTTTTCCCTTTTAAAATAGAAGCTTTATGGTATGAACATGTAGATTTAATGAGTACATTAGTGGAAGTTAGGAGGTCAACTAGGGCTTTGGAGCAAAAACATGATTGAGGAATTATTTATGAAAAAACTCTACACCCCCCAAATAGAGACTGATTTCTATGAACAAAAGCGTGATTTTGGATTTAGTTATGAACTCTATTTCTTTTGGTGGTCATTATCGGTGAGGCAAAAAAATATGATATGTAAATTAGAGATGAACCCTAAAATTTAGATGTACAGAGAAAAGTAGTAAATGCAATATATGTCCATTTATTACATAAATTTGCAAGGGCATGGAATAACAATGAATGAAGGGAAAAGACCATCATTTTCATGTACCAGGGAAGTTGAGTTGCAAAGGTTTTATTCATAAAAGAATGAAACTTATAAGAAAATATTAATGCTCCAAAGATCCAGCAAGATGCTTGAATATAGTCTTCTGAAATGTCCACAAAAAACTTCATTTTAATACTCCAAGAAATCCCAAATAGAGAAACAGATTAAAAGATAGTAAGAGAGGGAGAAAAGATGCAATACCACCCCTTCCAAAATGTTCAATAGGATATTTAGGCAACAACTATACAATTGAAAGGAAACTCATATCACACCTAAAATAAATTCCAAGTGTACTTGTTGAGATAGAGCTTCCTGAAACAAGTGTGAGATGGACGTAAGCAACACACCTAAGAACATTATGTTTCCTACAATCACCAATTTTAAGATGTTTGATGACTCCTTTGATGAGATAATTTTAAATATCCCTTGATTTACCATCTCAAACAAAATCAAAAGTGTAGAGCTTGATTCAAAAATTCATGATGGTTGGTTTATAAAGGTTGTTGATGGTGGTAGTTCTGCCCTTACCCTTGATGGTCAAGGTTGTTGTGATTGTTATCTATTTACCCATTCACTAGGCAAGAGACAAATCTGCCATGCCAACATGACGGGTTACCAAGAAGCACATATGTATCATAGGAGGGGTTCTACCCAAGTAGGTTGGTGGCATGAGTCCTCTACATTGATTTTGAGACATAACAAATCAATGTCCATGGTTAAAATCCTTCCATGCTACCTCTGTGTCACACTATCTGCTGCATTGGTAATGGAAGGCCATGATTTCCATAATCATCTTGCAAGAATTTGGAGCATTTCAAACCTTGATGCAAAAGTGGGTCAGATAGTGTAAGTGTGAAGAATTGAAGTAATTGTTTTGTTACTCCAAGATTTTTTAAAAGGGGACATTACAGAGATCTCAAGAAAAATATGGAGAAAGGCTCGAAACCATCAATAATTATTTTCTAGCTATGATTTTCAAGTTTATATTTTTTATCTTTTAAGTTTTGCAAAATATCTAACATAGGAATATTTTGGTAAAAGTTTTACGACCTATTAATATAGATAGTGAGAAGAATAAAAGTTTGTACAATATTGTTTCTTCTCATGATAGAAAGCTTTAGTTGAAAAAAAAGTATTAGAAAATCTATATAAGCTTGCCTGTAAGATAACATAGTTGATTATGTCTGCACTCCTCATAGCTAAATTGAGGGAAACACATTGTGTTGGAGTAATTACATAACATCTAACTTGTTTCCTATGAATATTAGGAAACAAGTCCCTATAACTTTCAGCTGTCAAGGCCAACATGGAAGCCACACCAAATCTTAAAGAATGTCTAGTAAAATCCAAAATTTAATCTAGGTGAATACTAATCAAATATCTTAGAGTCTCCACCTCCTTCTCAAACACCCAAACTACTGACTTGAGAAAGTCGTGATGAACATATCCACCCTCAAACTTTACCTACCCTAACTTGTTCTCCAACAGAATTGCATAGTCATTGTCCCTCACCATACTCAACCCCTAAAAGCAAAGATGATACCTCTAGCATTGTGATCAACATAAATAAGATATTGAGGTTCCAACCCATAAGTTTCAAGGTTGGTTTCCCTCTTTACAATACAGTGGTGTCAATTTGACATACTCTAGGTAGAGGCCATAGAGGATAGTCTAAATCCTTCTCATATAGAACTAAATTAAGTCTATACATTCTGGCTACAGGTTCAAAGTACTCAAAAGTGGTATTTCACCATATATTTCTATCTTATGAGCCTGTGTGTAGGCACCCCTTTCATACCCATCTACATAAGGATATGATATAAACTATCTCCAACAATGACATCCCATTGAGACAATACAATTCTCACTTGAATTCAATTTTGGGTAAAGCATAAAATCCTTCAAATTTGAATTTTGGTATTGAATTAAATTATTCAAACTAAAACTTATGTATTAATAAAATCATGCAACTTCAAACAAGTGGGGAGCAGATATCCTCTTCCATCTTTCATAGCTTCGAGAATTGATTCTATAAGTGAACACCCATATCAATGCTCATCTAATCTGTGAGTAAACCATATAGAATAGTTTGGGCTCTTTAAAGTCAACCTAGCTCTTGTTAACAAAATAAATTTTAAAAAAAAGAATGTTTGCTACATTTACCATACAAAATGTCAAACTTCAGCAAGAGATATAATCAACAGCGAATGCAGGATAGTCACGAGAATACTAAATTAAGGCCCCATTTGTTTGCGAGAATAGGAATGGGAAAATTAGAATTGATTCTGTATTCATTGTTTGCTCTACCAAATTAGAATAGGGAATAGGAAATTCTATTCCAATTTTACCCCAAAAATAAGGATATGTCCATTCCAAAAAAAAGTTGTTATTGGAATGGCCCATTCCTATTCCACGTTATCCTTTTCAAAATTTAACAATTATTTGGAATTCGTTCTCATTTTAGCACTGACTCCGTCATTTTCATGCTTTGGCACTTGATTCATTTTCGTTCCAGCCGAGTTTGTAATAATGGAAGATTGCAAGAAATTGGTGACTAAGTCTGATGAAGAAAACGTCTTAAAAGTTGCAAGAGTTGTAGGGAAAATGAAGAAAGTGATCGAAGGGGTTGGATGGACTTTAAGATGAAGGTCAGATGTAGAGAGTTCCTCCATTAACACCTCACTTGAAACAAATGGAGCTATTGCACTAAGAAGATATCGTAGTTTCCAGATCGGATAATAAATGGCAAGAAAAGAAAGTTGCGCAACTACAAGACACGTCACATTTCTGCTCAGATTGTGACATCTATTTTATATGGATCACGTTTGTAAGCTTATGAGTTTTATAATCTTCAATTTACTAGCGATGAATGGACTTTTTGTTAGAAATAAATCAATCAAATACTAGGTGAAACAAACAAGAATGGGAATGTTCTTTTTCATTCCCATTCCACATTTCCATTCTTATTCTAATTTTTTATTCCTATTCTGACAAACAAACAGGCCCTAAGCGATTGATGCTCAAAGATTATGTTTTCTTGGGCGATGTGAATGACACATTCCAATCATGTTCTTGGTTGCAGAATGACACATGTCAAACACATTCCTTCCTATCTCTTCTCGAAATTCTTTCTTATCCCCTTTCCATTTTCAACAGCACAGATAAAGCATAGAAAAAAGATGATACATGTCTAGAAGCTAGTAAACAAACAAATAAAAGGCTAAGATTGCTCCTACTGTCTTGGAAGCCTAGTTGCAATTTTCAACCATTGATCTTATAAGTGAGGTAGGGGTCCCATGGGAGGGGCTTGGGATCTATTTTTGTGGAGTGGGTGGCCCCATGATATTTTTTAAAGGGGGGCTAAATGTTTATTTGGAATATATTCCTATAAAAATAGGAGCTCTGACTTTTTAGGTTTCTCAAATTAAGTAGTGAAAATGGGGTGAGGGTGGAAATAGCCCCATCATCTTAGGGAAGAATTCTCCCATTTTTCAACAACTTACTCTTCATTTTCCCACCAAAATGAAATAATCCCACCAGTGAAACAACCAACTTGAATTTGGGAACTAATTTTTTAAAGCAGATTCACATATAAAATTCATAGGATTGCTTTCATTTAAATATTTGGAAAAAATATCAAGAGTACCACTCTATTTTTACTCTATTTTAGAAGAATCTAGTGCCCATGGACCCCAAGACTGACTTGATTTTGTTGAGAGAGGGTATGCTTCAGTGTAATAAATGGTCCTTAATTTATAAATGGAGTTTAACAACTTCATAAAGATTGGTAATTAGCCGATAGGCTATTAGAGGTGGACATTTTAGTCCAAACCTATCCATTCATCAAACCATATACCATTGGTGGTTTTTCTATTGAATACTTTTCAATGATCAATCAACGAAAATCTCCTTTAAATCTTCTTTACTGACCATATTTATTTGAAAATCTTATAGCTATAGATCTTTATATATGTGAACATATCTTTTGACGATCTATAGAAACTGTATGTGGATCTATTTTGGGTAGATATTCCATTGAACTACTTCATAGTAGATGTCTCTGACTACTTAAACCTTCTATAAATAACCTCCAAGAATGGTGTAAGAAATATTTGTGAACAATGTAAACAGTTTGAACAGGAGCTAGAATCTTGAGAATCAAAGTTGTTTGTGAGCTATCTTTATCATCCACGTAACTTCACGAATCTTTAGTAGTCAGGTGGAATTACCATTGATAGCTTTGTTTATTGAGTGTTTGATAGTTTTAACATTTATTTAGTATATTAATTGTGTAGTTGTTTGTTTAACTTAATAAAGATTATTTTTATTTCTCCATTTATTCTTGCCATCGAAGTGTACCTGCCCATATCCTCTCTGTATCGATGTTTACCAACTATACATTCAATTTCTCCATGTAACTTCTTGGAAACATGTGGTTTTCTCATGATATCAATTGTTGCCTATTCTAAGGCATTGATTGTTGTCTCCCAATTGCAAAGAAACATGTCCTATCAAAAGAGGAAAAACAAATATTTAGGATTTCCTTCAAACCTTGGGACTGAATTAAAGAAGGTAAATAATTCAAGCAAATTCAAGAATTTTTTTTCCTTCTTTATGATGATGGATCACAAAGTGATTTGAAAAATAGATTGAAACAATTTGGTCTACAAGATAACTTAATACTATTCATAGACTATAGTAACTGGTACAAAAAATTCAAGCAAATGTTAATATCAGCAACAAAGAGAGAGGGATGTGAGAAAACAAGGATTGTTTCTTTAATGTGTTCTGAAGTGATTTTCATCTATTTTCATTCTATGCCATCTCCAAAAGAACATCTACCAAGTCCTTAGAATGGTTTTCATTTTCCATTTTCCTCCATTACCACGACAACCATGTGGAATCCAGATTTTGACAGAATCGTAGTCATTAGGAGTCCATTGGAAATGACTAAGGTATTCATAGAGCCTTCTTATGGCATGGAAATCTCTATGCATGTGAAGATGTTTTTCCACTATTTCGCAACCCTCTCCAAACTTGACACCTATGTATCCAAGGGCATCCTCAAATCTCCCATACGATGAAGAATCAATGAAACAATGATCCTTTGACTATAGACCTACCTGGGACCACTCATCATCTAACAAGAAACACATGTTTGGAGATTGGTATCCTCTTGTGGTTTTCACCCATTTTTCTTCCATGATGCTTCTCTTGAAATCTATAGGAAGAGACCTGCTAGACTTCTATAGAAAATGTTGAATCTAGTCTAGAAGGAGAAGACCTTCCTCTTCCCCAATTATGAAAGGAAATTTAGGTACTTGGCTGCCATTTGGTGGTTTGAGATGCAGAATGTCTTTTGCGTTAATTCTAGTGACAATAAAAGACGTAAGATCATCTAGGCTTGCACCATTCAATTCAAGAGTGCATGAGGGCTTTCTTCATTTCCCCCTTCTCAACAACTGCATCAAAGAAGTTGTGGGATTTCTTCATTTCCCCTTCACACCACTCAAGTCATCAATCCAAGCAATGGAAGGAATGGAGTCTCCAATGTTGAAATTCCTAATCATCATTGTGACCTCTTGCGCCATTTGGTTGAGCTCCTTTCCTACCAAATCATCATCTTCAAAAAATTTAGTACCAACCAATGTCCTTCAAATTATAGAGAAGATGAGAGATTCTGATCTTGCTCACATTTATTAATGTTTGTTCATTCTTGGAGAATATCTTGGTTTCTAAAAAATTTTGTTTCTAAGTTTTTGATTTTGGATTATTCGAATGAAGATGTAATCAGGAGATTTGGAGAATTCATTGGTTGCTAAAAACTTTTGTTTCAAAGTTTTATTTGAATTACTAGAATATTTTTTAAATTATAGAACAAATGGATGGTTTTATCCATCTAATGAATGTAAAATAGAGTAGATCTTGAACATCATCGCATACTGTGATTCCTTATTATAAGTTGAGCATGAACTAACATTTTTCAAATGATTCCTTACTGTAAGTTGAGCATGAACTAACATTTTTTGGAATTATGTTCAAAATCACCATCTTGATTATTTTCCAAAGCTTCAAATCTTTGGCTTACTCCTAATATCGTCAATCATTATGAACACTCTTTAATTCAACTATTTAAGTTATGAAAGAGTTTCCAATAATTGAGAATACTTCATTTATAACAAATTTGAAGACATCATACATTCATACCATTAACAACCATTATAGGTGTCTCCTTACCCAAGTTTGAGAGGCTAACACTAAAGGTTCAATAGTCAAGACTTCTAATGGTACACCATGAGTTCCAATATATAGGAAATCAGTTCCCCATATGGAGCTACACATGCCTTCTTCATGAATTAGGCCTCTGCCATTGGATATAATAGTAGAACTTATGAAAACCATTAAGAATTAAGACAACTTAATTTTAAAAATAATTAAAATAATTAAACGTATCAGAGTATTCATACCATTTATAGATTGCAGTTCAAGTGGAAACCATGAACAACCATTACAAATACCTCCTTATAGATGCTATTTCCTATGGAATGAAGGGGCAACCTCTTCTTCCATATTATTCATCATAAGTTACTTATTGAAATGGTTATTGATGATGACATCCATGACCGATTCAAGCTTGCATTTCTCTGTTAGACAAAGTGGCTATCATTCACTATTATATAAAAACTACTTATACTTCTAAATGAGATATGCCTATTGTAGCATATATTTTGTTGAGGAGGATAAAAATAAACTAATTTATTAAAATGTTTTACTATCATTTTCTAAAACTTTGCTTGGAGCAAGTGTAGAAAGCCATTTTTTTTCCTTTGTAGTTTCACATACCTTGCAACAGGTTAAACTTTAATATTTTATTGAATGTCTCAATCATATATTAGTGTCTAAACTTTTGACTTGGCTTCCTATCATAGTTATCAACTCCTCTCTCAATTTTTTTACTCTCATTTATTATAAAATATTTCTATAATATCATATTATTGAAATTACAACTTTGTTAAGTTTGATAAAAAAATTTGGTTACTCGAATCTAGAATTAGAAATCCAATTTTTTGCATCATGTTGGACACACATTTATGGAACTCTAATATTTTATTGAATTTTTTTAGATGGCTATGGAAAATACACTCAATTCTATGGATGTTATTGAGATTAACAGTAGCAATGTCCCCCTTCGTGTTACCGAATTAGTCACCACCCTCAATCAACTAGACAGGTTTCCCTAGGAACAATATTCTAGAGTTTTCAATTGGAATTGTGCTTAGTTGCATTAACATACTAGAACATGCCAAGGCAATGTGCTCAGTAATCTGGTCTGTGCAAGATACCAGTGTAATGTTCATGGAGGTAAGAGTCTTGAAGTTCCATGCAATGTGCAATATTAAAAACTTGTTATTGTAACTTCCTAAATGACATGCATGCATCCTAATATCAAAGTTGCATTTCATAATTACCTAAATAATGTGTAGTGTATACAATCTATACCTATGAATATAGTATATATGATATCATACAATAGTACACGTGATCAAGTGTTTGTCTTTTTGTACTTTTGTGAGGAAGTGGCCACCTAGACATATTGTTGGGCAAATAGAGTTTGTTGAAATGAGCCTTATTTCATAGACAAATTTGAAACTATGATTTAGTGCACACCTTTTTGTTTTTTTTGGAGGAATTGGCCATGTACAGATATATCTGGTTAGACAAGAGTGTAACCATGAAGCATATTTTGTATACAACTTCAAACTAAGTTACCTACATGTATACTAGACTATTGTACTTGTTGTATATTGTTTAATATAGTGGTGTCTATATCATATATACTATGTATTATGCTTTGGAATGTAGAATTAAAGAGATTTAAATACCCAAAATATGTATGCCTAGTGATATAGCTATTTTAAGAGTAAATTCACAATCTACAATATCTAAAAGATAGCTCAATCATTTCAATGTAACTATCAAAATAAATCTTCATCAAAACTCAAGCATAAATTTTGTATCCAACTTATTACTCCAATTTTAATACAAAAATCTAAGTATGATAAAAAAAATGTTAAAGAATAGTTGAGATTGATGTTATCAAAGTTAATGGTAGATGATCCTACGAAGTCCGAAGAGAAAGAGATGAGTTGTTGTTTTGATTTTTTTTTTTTTTATAAATTTAATTCTTGATAATCCTTTGATTCCTCTGATATTTACAAATTTTCCCTAGGAGAGGTTAGAAGTGGGATTGTTTTAAGTGTCAAGCAAACACTTCGTTCAAAAATGTTACTTTGTCTGTTGGGACAAACTTTATCAATACAATGGTGAAAAGAGATATAGAATCATAAAGCTTAACATTAATAGCCAAAGAATTATAGCAACAATTAGGTATTCATTAAACTTGAAATTTCTACAGTGGCCTTCCTATGTTTTACAACACTTGTTAAAGAACCTTTGTAGATTTGAACTATGTCTATTTTCCTCTGCAAAAATAACTTTGTTTATATTATGTAGTAGTTATGAATGCATTTTAACTTTTACATGCCTATATGCAATTAGTGAGTTAGAAATTCTATTTCTTTCCTTTTGTTTACAACTTATTTGTATTTTAACTTTTGCATGCCTCTATGCAATTAGTGAGTCAGAAATTCTATTTCTTGCCTTTTGTTTACAACTTGTTTGTAACTTGACACTATCACACTTTAGCAAGAATAAAACTGAGGAACCACAACATCATAAACAAAAAATTAACTTAGGTACCATCTCAACATGATGCAAGAGTGCTCTCTATTGAAAATGTGCATTTATAATTTGAATATGCATCAATGAATCTGTGATGTTTCACACTATGTATACTCTTGAGCTAAGCTAGTCAATCCTCTTATGGAATGCCCAAACTCTCTTAGTCAAAATAATCCAATGTTTGAGACTGGAAAATATGAAAGATTTACCTATAGAAATGTCACAAATTCCACTTTAAGATTTGATTGGGAACATGATTCCAAATGTTGCACAATATGAAATATTTTTCTATGGAAATACCACCAATCTCAATGTGACATATGCAGGGGAATATGAATAAATAATTCACAATATAAAAAATTTATCTACAAAAAACCATAGCTTTAGTGTAAAATATGCAAGGGAACATAAATCAGAAAGGTACATCACATGATATAATTACCTGCCATAAATTTTGGTATGAATTAGCTATGGACAATATTCCAACATCATTGACATTGTAGCACTTTTTGACATCTAATTCAGAAATACATTTGCATCCTAAAGAAATTGCTAAAAGACTAGCACATGAAATACCAGAGCAACCTCAGATTTCAAGGTTTTGAAGTTTATGCAATTGTGATATAGACTTCAGAGCACCATCACTAACATTCAAGTGTAGTAGGAAAGGTTTATGCTCTTTAATCTTAGGCAACTGTTAGAAATTAGAGCACTTACAACATCACCAAGACCCATGGATCTAGCTATACTTGTCATCTCAATTAGTAAGAAGAAAACATCTCAAATTGGGCGTAGCAACTTACAAAAAGCATTCTAAACTATTTCTTTTTCCTAAGAATATTATGCAATGATCTATAGGCATTCGGAATTCAAGCAAGTACTTGTATAGATCAAGTCTATCTATCAAAGATTTGATTTGATTGCATTTGATTTAAATCTATGATATGATCTAGATAAGATTTGGTTTGATTTGAATCTATGATATAATCCATATAAGATTTATAGTGTTCACTCTAATGCATGTTGATACTAACAATTTATGCAATCAAATTTAGAATCTATATTTACAAATTTTTAAATATTTCTACTCTCCTTTCAAAATATTTAGAACCTAAAATTATTAAATGTTGCACATTAATTTTCTAACTTTAGATTTATCAAAGTTAATCTTATAAATAATAATTGGGAAATAGTGGGGAATGTGAACTAGGATTTATAATTAGAATGAAGTAAATATTAGTTTTGAATATGTTGACTTTATATAAGAATAAATATTTGACTAATCCTTACCACAAAAATGATAGCCTATAAGCACATTGATAAGTTTCAATGAGATATAAAGATACTTGATTCTAACTTGAAGAACTCTAAGTTATCCTTGCATTTCCATGAAGGATCTATTGATGATATTTCAATTGAACAATTATGAGGATGGATAGACTGTGAATTTTTTGATGGGGACTTACTTTTAGAAAGTGAAATATAAATGTCTTCTAAGTTATATTGGGTTTAATAATGAAACTTACAATTTTGTCTAAATCCATATGCCTATTTTATAACCTAGAAATTTGAATGTTGATTATCAAAGTATTTTTCAAAGATATCTTGTGGTTTGCTCATGTTTATGATATGATATATTGTTATTGTATGGAAATCCTATTATATTCTTGAATTGAATAAACTCTTGGTACAAACTCTTGGTTTGATTATTTATTGTGATTCCATGGACCCATTTTGGGCATCCATAATTATTAATAAAAGAGTTAAATACCTACTTATCCAAATCAACTGTGTATCTAGATGAATAAGGACTAAGAGCTTACTATGTTACCTAGATAGGCAAGCTCTTAGTCCTTATACAACCTAAAATTCTAATTTTAACCTCATTCATATTAAAAAACACTTTTCCTAAAAAATCATATAGTTCAAACAATTAACCAACTAGCATTAATACTTAAATAATTGATGTCAAAGGCTTGTTCACTAAATGAGCCCAAATTGCTTAGGGTGGGGATATTATTAGTTTTTTTTTTAGCTTTTTAAAATATATTTTTTAAATATAATTGAATTTAAATTCTATTTTTGGTATCTACAATGTGAGAGTTTCAATTTGAAGTTTGATATCAAAGTTCAAATAACAAATGAATCTAAATGGGGGCATTTTAGTGCATCTACATTGTTTTTAATTGAGCTACCTTTTATATCTTAGTGCATGCTCAGGTGCCTTCCAAATAAAAATAAATATTGTTAAGTCCCCATAAGAGAAGACCCACAAAAAAGTATTACTCACACAATATTGTTGTTTTTTGGTTGTCTATATCTATACTCTCAATGACCCATAGATAAAAAGATTTAACATTCATAATGAGATATACACAAGTATATGTAGAGTGCATTTATGAATAGAATAATAAATATAGTTTCAATTGCAGTATTTAATTTGTATGGTACAATGTAATATCATAAATTTGCAAGAAGGAAATTTTAATGAATGTGATTTCTCATTTATAGATCTAAATTACCTCCTACCAACAAATTAAATGGTCCCCTTAATTGAATCTACAATTACAATGATTAATGATGGCAACCTACAATTGCAACCACACCTCCAAGTCATAGACATTGTTGAGTTGGGTGTGAATTGCAAGGCAACACCTCGATATAAAATAGACCTCTCTGATGGAGTTTCCAAACAAAAAGCAACCATTCCAAAGAAATATAATGATTACATTGTCTCGAGAGAAATTGTAAAGAGGTCTATAATATTACTTAAAGGGTATAGTTGCCTTGTTATTTGGAAATCTAGGTATGTAATTTTATAAACTTATCTAATAATTTCTAGTTATGAATACAAAAAGAATTTTAAATCCAACCTTTTGTGATATGTTACAATGTATAATATTTGAACTCAATGTGCTTGTGTAGGTGGATTTTTGTTTCTAAACTAGACATCGCTTGTTTGAATCATGATATTATTGATGAACCCATCTACAATGCAAGGAACAAGGCCTAGAATTACATGCACCAGACTTGGGTATTACATCGATAGATGTGCTTAAAAAAATTGATGTTTCACAACTACCTTCCCACAGAGTGGTGCTTAGGATATCATCTTCATTAAAGAATAAAGAAATCAACCCTACTATTACTCTGATTAGAAACTTGAACCCATATCAAACAAGGTGGCTAATAAGAGGTTACGTTACAGCCAAAAAAGAGATTCACCCATTCAAGACTCAATATGGAGAAGGTAAAGTCTTCTCATTTGATATTATATATTGTGATAAAACCAAAGTATGTATCACTTGCTTCAACAAATTTGTAGATATTCATTATGTAAATATCCAAGTAGGATCTATATATACAATAGCGGATGGTACCGTCAAGACAACAAATAGGCTCTATAAAAAACTTAATAGCCAGCTGGAAATTTGTTTGGAAGACAACTCAATGGTTTCTCTCTTAGATGATGGCTTGTCAATTCCGAAACATCAATTTACTTTCATCCCTCTTGATCAAATTGTGTATGTGACCAATGATTTCCTTTTTGATGTTATCAGCATAGTTGTTTATGTGGATCCATGTACCACAATAAGGAGGTTTGATGAGATAGAAGTTCTTGGAAGAAGTGTCCAATTGATGGATATGTCTTCATCTACTATAAATGTAACTTTATGGGGACCAACCACTCAAAAAGAGGGGTCACAACACCAAGAAATGTACCATTTACACAATGTTGTTGTTCTTGCAATTAAAACTAGAAAAGCCACTGAATATAATGGAAAGGTCATAAACACTTTGGCTAGTACTCAACTCTTCATAAACCTAGACATAGAAGAGGCAACAAAATTGAGGTTATGATTTGATGATGATGGGAAGGATATTTCAACATCATCAACACACGCTATAGATGTGCCTCTACAAATTCCAAGTAAAACAATTGTTGAGATTGAGGGAAAACCCATGAATGTCTCCTAACCTTTTTAGTACATTATAGAAACAACAATTCAATTCATTAAAATGAATTCAGTTTACTATCCATCTCGCCCCCTTCGCTTGGATGGAAAACAATGTAAGAAAATATTTGTTAGAAATTTTGATGAAACATGGACTTGTACAAAGTGCAAAGACACATTTGCATATTGTATTTACAGGTACATACTTCAACTAAAGCTAGTAGATCATACAGGCACACTCTGGGCTGTTGCTTTTGATGAACTTGCAACCTACCTTCTAGGTATGTTAGCCCATGAATTATACATGCTCCAATTTAATCATGATGCAAAGATTGATGCTAATACGATAATCACACAAGGATGTTTCAAATAGTTCTTCTTCACTATCTTAGTTCTATATGACTCAAGTGCTGCTTAGGGTCGTTTGAAGTCAACAATCACCAAAGTTGACACTCTAAAGTTTGAAGAAGAAAATGCTTCCTTGATCAATTAAATCGATGATATGGAAGGCAAGAGTGCTTAAATATATCTTTATTGCTTCTTCTCTAATAAAACAAGTACATAATTGTACTCCCAATATTGATGTTATGTATCAACATATTAAAACTATGATATATTTGGTGAATTTAAATGTTTATGATTATATTTAGTACCCCCCAACATTCATGCTATGTGTGAACATATGAAACTAACATATATTTGGTAAATTTAAAAGTTTATGATTGCATTAAGTTAAGTCCATTATAAGGGAATAAATGTTAGTGAATGATTACCTCTACAATAATTTTTTTGAAGTTAGCAATCTTTTTGTATCCTTAGCCAATAAAAATATTGGTGGTCGATTTCAAATGTTTATGATTGTATTTAGTTCAATCCAATGATATCTTTAGCAACAACTTATTTCGTTATGATATACTTTTTGTGAATTAAATATTTGGTGTTTGAATCTAAAAATGATGCTTCTACTACCTTGCAACATCCACTGTTTACAATACATATTTGAAAATGTTAATGCTTTTTTTTTTTACATTAATATTATTCACATCTTATTTCGAGAAGTATTTTCAATATAATATTTATCGTGAAGTGTCTAACGTTGTTTGTAGATAATGAGCTCCTCCTCTTGAAATTGTGAGACACTACTCTTAGCAATTGAAAATAAAAAGAATTAGTGTCATAAAAGAGATCACAAGTACTATGCTCACCATAGAGAAGAAATCAGTATTCATTGTCATATGTGATGCAAAATAAAAAAGAAAACATGTGGCATAGATCTAGGAATGAATACTCAGATGCCAACTATTAATTCAGGCAATCTTGTACCCCAAAGTGATATAGACTTTGCAATAGCTTCTAAAAACTTTTGCACTGGGATAGATGCATTAGCAAACACGCAAATGTGTGAAGTGTGTAGTGAATGTTACCTTAGCATGCACACCTCTTCAGCAGATTGTGTTTTAATTTGCACTAGATGTTCTCATAAAAAAGGGAGACATCACTTTGCAACATCTAATAATATGAATCCAAGAAAACAACCAAATGAATTAAAAAATCTAACCCAAGTTGAAGAGATGATCATAGCACAGGTAAATCCAATAGTGCAAGTAACCCGTGCTCGTGGTGGGCAATACAAATATTATGGTCATACAATTAGCTTTGAACAAGACATTAGATCAATAGTGAAGTACCTCCCACACAAAATTTTGGATTTGGATGTCTTAATAGTTTGAAGACTCTAGACCCATGGAACTTACTATGATTGCTATGTAAGTAAGTGTTGTGTTTGGGTTGCATTAAAATAAAAGATTGAATATGATCCATACTATAAGGATGTTATAATATTTGATGAATGTCTACAACAACTCCTAAATACAAGTATAGACATTTCAAGCATGCTTCATTTTATTGATGTAGACAATGAACATGAGCTCTCAACTGAATTCACATATCCATGTGGTGAGGATGAAAATGAAAATGACATAACATACTCATCATCATTTATGGCTAACTTACCAAATAGACGACATCGGATAGATATCATCAAAGAAATAATGCAAACTTCGGATGCAAATGATGCTCTTATTTGGTGGCCAAAGCTTGATCCTTCTCCAATAAATGAATACAATACTGAAGGACTGTTGGATATGGCTTTTCCCACACTTTTCCCAAATGGTGTTGTATTACCAATGCAACCTCACTATCAACAAGTTAAGATGCATGAATATGTGTTGCACTTAATGAGATACCATGATAGTACGTTTGGAAGCCACCTAAGGTTCTACTATTTTTTACTAAATCTAATGATGCAACATTGAACTCAAGGAATCTCTTCTATGTTTGTCAAGAAAAACCTAGAGGACTCCATCCCAACCACCACTGAAAACCTTTGTTTGCACATACAACAGATGCACTTTAGATCTTCCTTGAGGGGAATGCATGTGTATTGGAGTAAACATTGTGGTGAACTTACAAATATGATCAACCATCTATAGGAACCCCTACTCTTTTCTTCACATTTAGTGTCGTAGATACTAAATGGCCTAAATTACAATGAATTTTTTGAAATGGCCTTCCATCAATGCTTTGAACCAACAAAGAATGCACAAACAACATTATTAATAACCCACATATGACTTCTGTATTCTTGCATGAAAGGTTCACAATATTTCATGAAGAAGTAATAGAAAAACTCTTTCATGTGACAGATTATTGGTATAGATATGAATGGAAACATCGAGGACCATGACATATACATGGATTCATTTAGATTCGTGGAGCACCTGACATGGACAAACTTGACTAGCACAATCATGAGGAGGTAGAACAAGCGAGGTCATTCTTTGACAAATATGTGAGTGCATGGAATCCTCACATTCTATCTTGTAGAAACAACACACAACATCAGTCATTACAAGAAGATCCTTTCTTGTTGGAAACAAATACTATCTTCTCTAGAGATATGTGTGTTGACTATGAGGAATTGATCAACCATGTTCAACGACACACACAATGTACTGAAGCAACGTGCTTATAGAAATGAGGTAATATTTTAAAGTGTCACTATAAATCCCCTTGGTTAGAAAGTGTTAATTCATCCTTGGTTTGTGATGAGTCTAGAAAAAAATGTATGCTCCAACTCGGAATGATGATAGGTTGAGTATACATAACCCATATATGATTTCAATATGGAGGGCCAATATGGATTTCCAACCAGTTGTATCAAAGTTGCTTGTTCTTAAATATATAGAAAAATATGCATCAAAGGTAGAAACAAAATCATAGAGTTGTATTGATATGCTAATGCGCATATGCAAGAAATAAGTGGGTGAAGACCATCCACTATCAGCATATCATAGATTTATGTCCGAGATTATTGCAGATCATGATATATTAGAGTGCAAGAGATGTGCCATATGCTACAAAAGCTACCACTCATTGTTAGTAGTTGCTCTTTTATAACACTAAATGTTGGACATAAAGTTTTGCATCAAATTAACAAAAATCCAAGTGATACTACATTACTAGTGAGTTATCTACACTCCTACATAGAATGACCCACTAAGATGGAACTAATGTCATTGATTAAAATTGTTGGATCATTCTTGTTTTTGTCTACTTGCAAAGGGTGCAAGTGGAAGGTTAGAAAACAAAAGGCAATTGTGAATGTTTTTGCTCATTTCTATATTACCCTTGACGAGGAATCTGAATAGTTCGAGACATTTTGTTGGAGTGAGCTACTTTTTTACAAGCATTATCATAGCATCATTATAGATATTAGTCTCACTAAAGATGACACTATTAGAAATTGAAAACAAATGAAATTAAATAACTACCATGTCTGGTATGTGGACTGCCAGATAGTTACAGAGCCTGACCATGAAGAGGATTTAAATGATACAAGTGAGGTGGATCCAAGAAATACAAGTGCCCTGTATGAATGGGAGTTGTTATCATAGATGGGAGTTACTAGTGGTGAGAACTTGAATGCCCTTGAAATACTTGGTCAACATGAATTTGATAATATCAACAATTGGGATGAATGTTCTATACCTCCCCATTTGCACAACACTACAAAGAATCTCATAAGTACAAACAAGACATCCTAGATGGATCACCACTCCATATTACCAGAGTGTGCTCCACTACATCCATTATCTCCCAAACAAGAACTAGCACTTGCAACTATAAGAGAGCATTATAATAATAGTTCCTCAAAACAACCCCTCTACATGATCATACAAGGAACGATGAGCACAGGAAAATCATACTTGATAAATTGCATCAAACATGCACTTTGGGTTTTAACATCTAAAAATAATAGTCCACTCCTTACTGTTACACCTACAGGAGTTGCAACATTCAACACACATGCCTCAACCATACATGTTACCCTTAGAATACCAATAAGAGAAATGTACCCACTACGTGGACAATCACTACTAGTCTTTCAAGAAGAGATGAGACATGTGAAATACCTCCTTATTGATGAATTTAGCTTCGTAGGGCCAAAATTGCTTTTGAAAATAGATAGTAGATATTGTGAGGCTTTCCCCCATCAACAAAAAAATGCTTCAATATTACATCTATAATTCTTGTTGGTGACTTAGCACAACTACCCCCTGTCATGGATAAACCAATATATGCATCACACTCAAATGCCAAATACCTTTGGGATAAATTTATAAAGGTTATCACATTGACAACCATATTTCGCCAACAAGGTGACACTCAAGCTCAAGTAGACTTTCATTGCATGTTGTAAAACATGCAAAATGCAGATTCGACTGAACAAGATTGAGAATTACTTATGCAACATACAAATAAAACAACATCTGTTTCTGAACAAAGAGCATTTGATCAGTCAATGCACCTTTACCCTACAAATAATTTAGTCAAGATACACAACCGAAAAATGCTTAAATTACTCAATCTTCCTGTTGCACTTAGTATTGTAGTAAATACACACTTACAACCAAACCTTGATAGTGACGTCGATCAAATTCCAAAAGAACTATTGCTATGTAAAGGCCAACGAACAATGTTAACGACAAACCTTTGGATTCAAATGGGCCTTGTAAATGGATCACTTGGGGAGCTGGTAGATATTGTGTGCACACCTGGTTGTAAGCCCCCTGACTTACCTCTATATGTGGTTGTTAGATTTGATAATTATAATGACCCACCTTGGGACCAAGGTGACCCAAATGGTTTACCTATAACACCTATAACCTTAGGTAATTATAGACAAATCCCATCTATGCCATTAGCACTCACCATACACAAATCCCAAGGATTGACACTTCAACAAACAATAATTGATATTGGTACAACATAATGACAAGGTTTGACTTTTACAACTCTATCAAGAGTTAAACCACTTGACAACCTGCGTATAGAGCCACCATTCTCCTTTGGTCAATATGCAAGAATGAAAGATAATCCATATACCATTATCAAAAAAAAGGAAGAGTCTCAATTGCAACAATTCTCCCTATAGAGTGGATAGGTAACAAATATAGTATTTTCCTCTAATTTATATGACTGTGTGTATTTACTTCATCAATTTTTTAATTGGCTACATTTATGCATTTCAATATCATCATCTGCTAATGTAACAAGTTGTTGTGTTATAGGTACGGTGAAAAGATGCCATATATTGTTACTTGTATCCCCTACTCATAACTCACTTTGTAATTTCAAATATTGTAGTTTATTTATGTGATTTGTTAAGACCTCCAAAGGAGGCACACTGGCCCTATTTTCAATTGCACCACGAAGACTAAGGAGACACATTGGTTGTGTCAGATGGGAAAACATGTCATCTTTGGATAGGTCACTAGTGGCATATGCTACTCTAGTGGATGCACCTCCAAGTCCTTTGCTATCAATAATTGCAAGAACACCACAATTCTCTAGCCTCCATGTGTATTACACTCTCGACATCTATTATGTTTATGTATGATGAAATTGAATAATAAATGTGTTCTTTGTGGAGAAACTATTGGTATCATTTTTTGGCTACAAAACTTTAAATACATATATGTTACTTGTATCCCCTAATCATAACTCACTTTGTAATTACAAATATTGTAGTTTATTTATTTTATTTTTTTAATGTTGTACTTTAATATTTTATCTTCACATGTACATTTTCGATTATGCTCATGTCTAAGAATATAGTTGATAAAAAAAAAAATGAATGTCAAAGTCAAAGAAGTGATCTTTATGTGATGTTTATACACATACAATCATTCATCATAATTTTTAATTAATAAAAAATAAATAAAATAATTGGATTCTAATTTATTTTGATTTGTAAGATATTAAACAAACGCTCATGAACATGCAAAATTTGAAAGAAAGTAACTAATTCCTTTCTTGGATTTTTAAGTTTTTTTGTCTTCAATAGTTCTTATAAGAATATATTTGTATGGAAGTAGATCTCTTAAATTTAATTGTTAGTTATGTCGTTGTAACAACTTTCAATCTGTTTTGTTGTTGTTTATATTCCTTTTCTGTCTTATTATATGTTTGGCAAACTTGTTTATATACCTTTTCTGTCCTATTATATGTTAGGCATCTTATATAGACTACCATCTTTTCTCGCAATCGGGTGCAAGCATATGTACAAATATGTTGGGTACATTCGAGTCGTGCAGTTGGTATGGAATACTGCGCCATGACATATATGACTAGATAGCCGAGGCTCTGCGAAAATGGCGATGGCGGCGCCGCTGCAAGTGCGTGTGCGAAATCGCAAGATGTAAATTTTGAAATTGATTAAAATAATGACTGGTTATATTTTACCATCAACGAATTCCTCTATAATATGCGCCATTGCTTCGACTCCTTGCCGTCCAAACCCTCAAATTGGCGTTAGGGTTTCGAGGCGCTAGGGTTTTCTCGTTTGGTAAATGGAAAGCTTCAAATGGCAGGGATTTGCAGAAATGGCGATGTCGGCGCCGCTGGATCGCGTGTGGGAAATTGGGAGCGATTTCTGCGGAATGAAGAAATGGTACCCTGCGCTCCTCCTCTGCGAAAGAGTCGAAGGGACGCCCGAACAGGGTCCCGGCTGCGTGCGCGACATTTGCAGGGCGTGTTCATCGCCCTCCGGAGAGGAAATTCTGAGGGCCAAGGAAAAGCTCATTTCCATGGACTCTATTAACTATTCCTACACGTACGCTGTGATCGATATCAACATCGAGGGTTTCAAAGGTTATCAGGCTACATTTCAGGTAACGGAGAGCAAAGAGGGATCTTGTGCCGTGAAATGGAATTTCGAAATTGAACCCGTTCCTGGCTGTTCCGAAGCGGAATTTGTTAGCAAGTGGAGCTCTGGTTTGGCATCCATCCTCACCACACTCGAGCAATTTGCTTCTTCCCTGTAACTAAGTCTGCACCAAATGGGATGAAATCAATCATATGTTGTTGTTTGCACTTACTCATTATTGTTGACAGTTCAGATCTTAGGTACGTCTGCTTGTGTGTTATCTTTACGCCGAATTACGCCGAACAATTTCGATTCGTTTTTGCGACGGTCCACGCTGTATGTTAAGACTTGCAAGACGATGAGATCAATCTGAATCGTCTGCCGGTTTTTTTCCATTTTTTCATGGTTTAACCGGGCTGTTGAAAATAATAAGAGGCTACTGGTCTGGGGAAATGGCCAGCGTCCACCTTCCAATGGACGGTGATGGTGATGGGCAGCGAGCAGGTTAGAAAAGGCTGCTTCTGCCACGATATTGGATTTAGCTTCTTTGTGTTTTCGTTCTCTTCCTAAATGTTTAGGTTACATTAGAAGTAAATCCTTCCTTTTTCCTTGTAGCTACAAGGTTGATGAAATTCTTTTATAAAATTTACTCTCTGTTTTGATATATGTTTACACTGTATATTTTTTTATTGAAAGTTTCACCCTTCTTGCTCTAATTGTAGCCTTTTGTTTTCATGAAGAGGTTTGGGGTTTTCTTTGAAATGATATTTCTCACATTTGCGATATCTCGGTCTTTCTATTTCCGGTATTGATTGTAAAGAATCCTAATTCCTGCCACGTCTAACACTAGATTTTTGCATTTGGCCTCTTAAGGTCCAAACTTTTCAATACAACACTGGACCATTATGTGAAGAATCTTACCTAAACTTTTTTTTAGAGGTAAAAGTATATTGAACTTTGTGAATTTCGAATTTTCATGGACATCTTTGTTAAAATCCCAGATCAATTTCTTTAGAATGGGCTGTCCTTTTACCAATGACTTGCCAATCATGTACTTTATTGATCCCTTGAAATTCTGTTTTACAAATTGGAAGATAAATTTACTTATTGTACTTTAGTAAGGGATTTATTAGGTCTAAATAATTAGAAAAGACCTTTCAAAGAGCTGCTAACGTATCTCAGGCAACACTAGCTGCTGACATTTAAGAAGGAACTATGGCTTCATGCATTATAGAATATACTCTCAAGTTATAATCATTAGGGATAAAATTTTGTGTCTGTAATATAATGGAGGGAAATTTTTGCAGCATTTTAATTGATGGTGGTTTTTCTTTGAATGAAAATACAGTTGAATTAATTTGTAAATATGCCCTCCCTCACTGAAGATCTTGTAGAATAGAAAATTGTGTAAACAGATGAAGAAACCACACGTATTGAATTTTATTACAAGATTCGGTATAGCCTCTAATATGGGACGTATTTCCATTTCTCTGGACACCATGGTGCAGACAATTCCTCATCATTTTGCAAGCCTCTTTGCATTTGATCTCAAGTGTGCTAAATCTAGACATCACTTTTATCGTGCTTTCCAAAGGCCAGGGTAAATATTACTTTCCTTATTATTGCATAAGTCGGCATATGTATTAACAGACAAACACCACTTAATTTCTTAAACAACTATCTAGGAATTAAAGGCCTCGTCTATTGGGCATATGTTTCATTCCTGCTCATCATATTATGTGACAATTACAACTTGCACCTTTTTCTTCTTATTCTTAATAGTTGCAAACATTGGTTTTAGATTTACCTTTTGAGTTGATTCCTTGATTGGATAGGTATTGCACGAGCACAAGAATCTCTGTGTTTTAGTAGTACTAAAAAAATGTTTTGTAACCATAATTGAGTTTACGCAGCAGTGGCTTTTCTTTTTACTTATTTAATTTAATCTTGATGTTTAGGATGGACGCACTCTTTCTATATTTTTCTTTCGCGACCTCTACAAATGTTGAGATCAACCATATATGGATGACTATATAGTAATATACCAAATTGATTAATGTTGAATGACATACCAAGAAATTGTAATTACCATTTGAGTGGAGATAGCACATTGTAAACCTAGAAATCTATTGCTCACAATCTCGTCAATAGCTATTTAACCTACACATTTTGGTGCTTTTTCATCTATGATTTTGAATTGATGGGAACTCGGAGCTTGTTAAAAGAAAAGATTGTGGGGACAAACATGAAGTGTAGATTTCCTCAGAAATGTAGGGAGAAAACATGCAGGGTCAATTTTAAAGTGAACCGTGAGACGTACAAATGCACAGTATCTTATGTAGGCAAACTCCAATTCAGAGCTCTCCATTGAAAGTCTTTATACAAATAATTTAACTTTTAAGCAGTAGTATCATTCGATTGGATGTCTCTTGAAGAAGTTTCTATACAAACAATTTAACTTGTAAGCAGTAGTATCATTCGATTGGACGTCTCTTGATTCACATTACTATATCAACATTGTAGTGGGACTTTTCCCCTTTGGAAGGAAGCCATGTTTTGCATGATTTGAAATTTTGAGAATTTTGAGAATTGGTTTCTCTAGTAACTTAATGAATTCAACATCTTTTCTTAACATTACAATGCTAGCTTGTCTTGTATTCTTTTGTTCTCTGACATTGTTGGCCTTGGGCTCATTAATTTTCACACTTTCAAGCACCATCGATTATTTCACTAATGAGACATCTAATATGGATTGTACTTCCAATTTCACATAGTAGAGAATCAAAAGGATTAAGCTCTAAGGCAAATTTGGCATATCGTGTTGAAGCTATCTTAGCTCTCAGCATTAGAGGTGAGCGAGGGTAGAAGGGCTAAGAGGACAAATAAATTGAGAAAACCCGTTGGTAAATCACAAGAGTTCTTGTATGTTTCTATTCCTTCAAATATTAACTTTTTCAATCTCATTTATTTTCTTCCCATAAATCACACTTACTGTTTCTTGATTCCCTTCTTGGAAGGGATAGTTCGGAGTGCAAACACTCTCCCAAAGTAGATAGTATAGATTCTCTTCATTTACTGAGCTCAATAGATGCACTATTTTTTTTTAATATCATTAAATTGGTTCAAGATTAAATTGCATATTTAGCAATATGAGGACTCTGAACTATTTAATGTACCATAGTATAGATTCTCTTCACTTACTGAGCTCAATCGATGCACCATTTTTTTTAATATCATTAAGTTGGTTCAAGATTAAATTGCATATTTAGCAATATGAGGAGTCTGAAGTATTTAATGTACCTCAAACTAAGGTAGTATAATTGTTAAAAATTAATGTGTAATAAGTAACTACTGCTCTCTTTTTTTGTGATGTTGAAGATAGAATAAAATCAAAATCTTTGTTAAAAAAGATAAAGATTCTATTATAAATTTATTATAAGAATATGGAATAACATTATACACATTTATGAGAAGTATGAACTATTCAATGTACCTCAAATTAAGGTAGTATAATAGTTAAAGTGTAATAAGTGACTACTGCTCTTTTCTTGTGATGTTGAAGATAGAATAAAATCAAAAACTTTGTTTAAAATATATATATATATATATATATATATATATATTATGAATTTATTATGAAAATGCGGAATAATATTACACACATTAAAGATAGATTTTGTAGGCAATTTCTATAGATTTAAATTTGTAACTTAAAATATGACAGTGGCAGAGGATGTTCACAACCAAAATCTGCAATAAGGAATTTGATTCAATAAGATGATATATTTGTACTCGGCCCATTTATGCTATATGTAAACACTTCAATAGTAAGTCAAGTCTGATGAATGTGTGGTTGCTAATATCGATTGCACCTTTCTTGTTGTGGATGCATATCTTCCTCTTGACATGTCTGCTCTGTTGATCTGGTTGCTATACGTAAATTAAGGGTTTTGGATAATTCTGAGACACAAGAAAAAGTTCATGGAAAGTACTTGGGTATGAAATAGGCAAATAAATTTTCAACAAAGAACTTGACTATGAATAAATTTTCAGATCCTTAAAATTCAGAACTGATACCCATCGGAATACCAATTTGTTAAAAACTCTACTGAATTGATTCATTATCGTCTTCAGGGGAAAAAATCTCTGGTTTTGTTGGATGATCTTTGGACTCTGCCTTCAGAAGCTAATCTGTTTGATAATCTTGGCCAGTCGACTGATAAAGATCACAAATTTGTGGTTAACACAAGAGATCTTTAGAGGAAAAAATATATTGTTGTGTTGGATGATCTTTGGACTCTATCTACAGAAGCTAATCTATTTGATAAAATATTTTAGACAGAAGCATAACTCCTTTTAAGGGCTTCATCTCTGCCCCATGAGCTAGCAGATTTCAACTATGACCATGGTGCAATTGTAGACATCCCACTTGGATTAGCAAAAGTATGTCTGAAGAAGTAATATTTATTTGTGTATCTATTTTTATTTATATGTTCTAAGAATTCAATAGCATTTAGCATTTTAAATTTCGTCTAATTTTCTAACCATTATGTTAGGGCACTGTAGGATATAAAACAATGGAGAAGGAAGGTGTAGATAAAGGAAGCGGAGTTGAAGAGGAGAGAGCGGGGTCATTCTAGATTTGATGCTTTAAAATGGTGTATAGTGTCTAAAGTCTGAGATTGTTGAAGGCTCCAAATTCTTTTGATTTTGGAAGTGCCTATTATCATTTTTATATGGGCACAGCAATGCAAAAGTTAACAAAATTAGGTTATTTGTGTTGGAGTTTGATAGATGTATAAATTTGTGCTATAATGCAATCAACGATTTCCTATCCCAATCTATTTTGTGGATACCTATATTGTGTAGTAAACCCCAAAAGAAAATATGAGAGGGATTAAGCTACTATATTCATCCTATCTATTCTAAACATCCTTCATAAGCTTATACTATATTCATCCTACTGATTCTGAACAACTCTACCAATAGATCCCTCATGAGCATCACCTAGATCCAATGAGTGCTAAGTGTTACATTTATTCTTGTGAGAGATGGATTCATGTTGAATCATTGCTCATGAAACATGGGTCAATGAGTTTGACTCAAATCACACAGTTAAATCTCGATAGCAATATCACAATTTGACTTATTGCTCTGAACAACTCCACCACTCCACCATTGCTGCTCACATCTATCCCCCACACATCTATATCACTGAACTTAATGCAATTTTAGATGAACCCATCAAACATTACTTCAGTGTACCTATCGCACCTTTCGGTACGATTGCTAGTAATGTAACTTACAGGAAAACATAAAAAGGGATCTGCATTTGGTTTTTGTAGGTGTAATCCATTAAATAAATATCTTTGTACACCAAATCTTTTCATTTATTCTGAGTGGAAGTATACTTTCCTTTTATCAAGAAAGGAAAAGGAAAAGGTCTTTTTATAGGATATGGTATTGTATATATGTTCTACACTTCATGAAATTTGAACTTGTGACTTTCTTTTCAAAAATACAAGTTCTCCACTATTAGGCTAACAATTTGATATTTAGTGATGACTATTATTTTTCATCTTAGGTTTTTGTGACCTTCCAATTGCATTCTTTATTGATTTTCATTGCATATTTCTTCTAGCAATGACTCGTCTTTGTAACTATTCTTCTCAATTTGAATTCTCCTCTAGGATGAAAAAATATCATGACGTGGATCATGGCTCTAAACGCCTCTTATAATACTTGGTTTTCTCCATTTATCCTCTTCAATGTGCTCTTGAAGAATATTATGAGTTAAATGTGGTTCACATGGAGCTCTGGAACAAGCTCTTGATATAACAACATAATAATGGTTGATGCTCACTGAGTTGAGGCCTAGATTTATCTTGGGGTAATCTAGGTGAAATTTATATGTAGTTGGTTATTT
This sequence comes from Cupressus sempervirens, assembly GCA_028749045.1. Classification (NCBI taxonomy): domain Eukaryota; kingdom Viridiplantae; phylum Streptophyta; class Pinopsida; order Cupressales; family Cupressaceae; genus Cupressus; species Cupressus sempervirens. Next base: position 207,562,488 of record CM053788.1, read on the forward strand.
TAAATGTAAGATTTAAGTTGACATTTTTTTAAATTAGAAATTGAATAATTTTTTTTACGTTGGATGTTTATGTTATAATAAAATGAAACATTTCTAATATTTATGACATTAAAAAGTAATTTAAAATATAGTCATTTAATCTACATTTATCAATTTATATCATCTTCAAAATTTTAATGTATTTTTTAATAAATGTTAGAAATTTGAAAAGTCTTGCTTTTAGTAGCTTAATAATATTGAAAAGTGGGTCTTGTATTTCATTATCACTCAATTTTTCTTTTCTATTAAGATAATTTAGCAAAGATTACATTAAAGCTTAAGATAGCCAGTCATGGCAAATATCACTACCTAAGTAGCATAATTACCCCCGATGATATCTACAATTACAAAAATTATCACTCAATAATATTTAAAGATATTGAAATTTTATAATTTGCATTTTACTTTATACATATTTTTTACTTGGCATTTTACATCATATTTGAGTATTAATCATCAAGATAAACATTAATGGAAAAATATTTGTCTAGTCAAATTTATAAGCTTTCAAATTTAGTACATTTGAGATCATTTTTGCACATTCTTGTTGAAAATAAAAATGGAAAAGTAAGTTCCACGGGCCATATAATTTGAAACAAATTATATATTTAGAAACTAGACTCCAATTCAAACACTTTCAAAAAGACATTTTGTTTTTTTAAGCTAATAAGCTTATATGTGGGAGCTTTGCTCCTGGATTTTACAAATTTTCAATGGAAAATTATCAACCCTTCTTGCTGATAATTGCTTCCTACAATAGAAAACAACAACTTTTCATTTTGGAAAGTTACATTTTTTGTCCATTTTATATTCTTTGATACGTTTATTCATAATGAACTTTACCTTGCTCACTTTCTAATTATCATGCATGCTCTATATTTCTAATTTTGTCTCCAATTTCTATTTGGAAGCCAAAGATTTCTACAATTTTGTCTTTTTCCCCCCTTTTTTGGTTTAATCATAGAATTTTATTTGAAAAGGATTTTTAAGTTTGTCATATGCTTACCTTGACATGCTCATTTTATTACCATTAACTTTTTGTATCTATTCTTTGAATGTGCACAAACTTCTTATTACCAATGTCATGATAGCTATCATGTTTCTTGATGATGTGTAAGTATTTTGGGGGCTTTAGAGTTCCAATGGTTTGAATAATAGGGTTTGAAAGGGTTTTAAGATTAGTTTTTAAATTTTTGTGCTTAACCTTCATTCCATTGTAAACATCTGCATAAAGTATTTTTCCTATGTCCAACATAAATTACAACAATGCATGTTATGCAAAAATTGGAGGCATCAAAATAGAGGAGATTAATAAGCTTGACGTGTAGTTTCTCTTCAATGTGAAGAACATAGTAGGACCTGCAATAAAGATGAAATAAATTACTACAAGGTGTTACATTTAGCATTCATAAACTCTTTAGATCTAACTTAATTTGATAATTGAAAGTTGAAAACACACATATATTATTGGAAATATTCAAGACTATGCTAAGTTACTGAGGGGGGGGGCGGGGGGAGGGGGGCGGGTGTGGGTGGGTGTGAATTAGTAACTTCAAAAACTTTAACAATTACAGATCTTAAATTTAATAATCCAATTGTCATTTAGTTCATCATATCTGATTGCATGCATGAGAAACTGAAAACATAAAAGCATCCATAACACTTGAACACATAGATTTGGTGACCTAGAAACCTTCCAAATAGAAAGTAAAACTAGGGCAAAGATGATACCCACAAACTTCAATACTGCAGAACAAAGTTGGCCGGTTAAGGCTTACATTGATCTCTTTTGATGATATGCCCTGTTAGGAGCAATTAGAAGTGCTAGGTCCACCTTGTTAGAGGTTTTCCAAACATACAATGAAGTATGCACTCGGTAAAGAGATTTTATGAATAACTATTAAGTTTGTCGTGTTAAAGGATTTTGACTGGTTCACCTGTTAGGATGAAGCAGTAGATCTCTAATCTAAAACTAAATTTGTTGAATGAGATTCCTTGAATGTATTGATCACCTTTCTGTGATGGATATGTCTCTGCTACTCCTTATGCTGATATGGCCTTTATAATTTGCTCTTCTTCTACTGTATTACTTGCACAATCGCATTCTCATGCATATCCTTTCTCTAATTATATTTTGAAATGATACAACACATTACATATATATACCAATCCAAATTACATAATAATGAAGTCAGCCATCATACAAGTTAACACCAATATTACAAAGTCGGCCCAAATGAAGAATCTCGGGTTCTGAAGACTAACTTGATGAACTTCTGATACATGAAATTCACTGTCATTACTCGACATCGTCATGCATTCGATAGACGTAGAGGCTTGGTCCATATTGATCACTTCAAAGTAGTCCTAAACTTGGTCTGCACTAGTGACTCGGTAGATACTGTGCAACTCAACATAAACTGAACTACTTGTTTACCACCACTGAACTCAGTAAACACTATCACCATAAGCTCGATTAACACTAGCTTTGCATTACATAAACTAAGAACTTGATAGATACTACAATGCTTGGTGACCACTGATATAATTGGTAAACACTATAAATTGTACAATGAACTCGGTAGCCATACAAAATCTGACTAAGTGTGTTGCACTAATAACAAACTTGAGTGATATGTCAACAATCTCCCCCTTTGGCATTAGTGAAAAAAACACTTATCAACCAAAAACTAAATACATTGTATTCATCACCATGTGATACTAGCTCAGTAGAATATACTATTTTTTTTGAGATTTTTAAAAATTGATTTTGTAAGATATACTATACATCATATTTGGAAATTCTCCTCTACTATATACATTCTCCACCATAACATGTTTCTCCCCCATACTATGTTTCTCTCCATATATAGTGTCTCTCCCCCTTTTTGACAATAATGCCAAAGATTTATTTAAAGCTTATTTACATAGACACCAAAATGAGATAAGAAACCATAATGTACCTTGAGAATGAATGCCAAGGTTTTATCCCAATTTTCTTATAGAACCTTGCATGTAGGAATTTCAATTTGTACCTCTAGAGATCTTTCAATCATGTGATCTGCAACAAAGAAGTTATTATCATGGATCAAGGTTTTTGAGTATGCAATATGTTTCTGGATTATATCCATGTTTGGAAGGATCATATTCTAAATGTCAATCAATGTTGATCGAATCCTTGCTTCTTCTCTTAACAATTCTACCTACATATCTAACAAAAATTTGATCTTTTTGTGATGTGCAGAGCTTGAACTAGGGTCAAGTTGCAACTATTGAGGACTGGCTTTTAGATCCTCATCAATTTTGGACAATTTTCCCTTTATTTCCTTTGTAAATTCGGTAACATCACATAACTTCCCAAAAAGTGATGTCGCGTTAGAACAGGATGTCTCAAGATTGACCAAAATTGATGAAAGCTCAACTTGATGAATGACAATTTGTTGAACAATGTGCTCCAACACTTTATTATTAAATTTCTTTTCAGCCTTTTCAATTAGCTTGTCCTGACCATCTGTGTCCTCATTGAATTTTTGGACTGCATCTGCTAATTGAAATAAAATAGGTTGAGAAGAATCAAACTCAACTCCTATTGCCTCTACTAAAATGTTCTTGGTATCATCTATAATCTTATACTCTTTATCTCTTTCCTCTCTTAATCTTTGTTGTTTTGCCTTTTTCTGAAGAATTTCACCAAATATCTACATTTGGTCTAGAGTAAGATTATAGATATCCCAATCTGGGAATACTATCTCCTCATCTAAATCAATATCATCCACTATCTCCTTTCCTTTTCCCAAAAATTTTGTACTCAGTTGAGCCTTAGGTTCAATTGTCCTTGTACTTAATGCCTTTGTATCAGAAATGGATACAATAGTAGATATGCTTGGACTTGTAGTAAAGACTGATATTGAGCTCATTGATGGTATACTCATAGGAATACTTGAAGAATCCAAAATTGTTGAAGTCAAAATTGTAGAATCCAAAATTGAAGTAGACAAAATTGGAGAGCTTACCGTTGATGTACCCAAAACTGTAGAAGTCAAAATTGGAGAGGTGAAGACTGAAGAACTCAACTTGGTAGCTGAAGAAGTTTATAGCTCAATAGATGAAGTGGAAGTCACTTTTGTCAATGATACACTGCGTTGAGTTGGGGCAAAGAGCGATTGGACATTTGATGTATCTGTAGTAGTCACAACCAAACTTGTTGAAGTTGTCTCTGCGCTTGATGTAGCTAATGGTTTTCCTGGAGAATGAGGAAGTGAGGCAATGACTACCATAACTATTTTGACTGGGTCAATTTCCTCATCATCTTCCTTGTCTTCCTTGCTAGCTTCTTGCTCCTTGAACTCTTGGTAATCAATTGTAACAAACTGAGTTGATTCTTCATCATCTTCTTCATCCTTGTCATCATCATCATTATCATCATCCCTTATTTCAACTGGATGTTCACTTGGCTTGTGAAGATGATAGATGTTTTTCCATGTATTTGCAGCATTCCTCACAACATATTCAATATCTTTCATCAAAATTAAACAATTATTGAATTTTAAAGTCATCTTATCTTCATTCTCCTTTAATGACTTGTTTACCTTAGCATATGTCATGTTCAATAGAAGCTTCCTTAGAGGTTTCCCGTATATATCTCTGACAGTTTGCTTGGTATTTTCCCACCTTGGTTTGATTTTCTCCATCAAGGTACTAGGAATTTGGGAGGCTAACTGGTCAAGTGAGTACTTCCACTTACCTATTTTGTCCATGACCAAGTTTTCAATTTTCTTCTTCTCTGCCTCAGTTTGGGTATCATATTTTAGTGCCTTAAAATTTTTTATACTTGCACCTTCTTGTAGCTCCTTCAATCTATTACTAGAAGGTGGGTGGAGGCCTACTAAATATGACTTCTGCTCCTTCTTTTCTGGCTTTCTTCCTTGACCACCTTGTAAAGACTATAGTGGATGGCTTGGGTGGCTTGGTGATGATCACCTTGCCTTTCTTCTTTAATGGTTCTTCTTCTTCCTTAGATTCCTCCTCATCCTTCGCTTCTTTACTTGGCACATCTTCACCTTTTCTTTCAGTTAACATGAGAGGTGCACTTGATTTTAGTTTGGCGATCCTTCTCTTTCTTTTGTTAGCTGCCTAAGGGGGCTTTATTTATAGCTCTGTTCTTGCCTTGGCTTCATCATAGGTTCTAAAATATGGTGCCTTGGGATCAACTAGTTCATTGATGAGAGCTTCAATGATATCCTTGGTTTCATCAATATTCACCTCATAACCAAGAGGTTTGACCCACACCACTCTAGGCTTGACTGCCTCGATATAAACCTTGTCACTATCCACCATGAAGCACACATCATTCTTGTAATCTTCAACTAACTTCTTAGGGATTTTGAACCCATTGTTCATTTTCTCTTTGAATGCATCAAAGTAGTTGTCCATGATGTTGGCATAGTTTTCGCTCATATCTATAATGTATTCATTTATCTAATAAAAGAGAGGCACATCCTTTCTCCAGACTATTGTGCCTTTAGACAAGAAAATCTTTTGGACATAGAAGAATAGACAGGTCAATAGTGAACCAAATTTGCATGGGTTATTCTTTGATGTCCAGATACTTTCCATATTTTTGTTGAATTGCTTCAACAACAGGTCGTCAAGATCAAAAGCTAAATTTTTTTTCACCACCTTGTAAGCCAAGTCTACAGCTTCACATGACACATTGTTAAGATGGCTTGAACTATATATCTTATGTGCAATGACATGAATTATAAATTTTAGTTCTACATCTGTGAAACTGCTTATCTTCATACCTCTACCATCCTACTCAACTAGGGTTTTCTTTTCCAGTTCTGCCCAAACTAGGGTTTTTGTTGCTTTGGCCTTGGTAAGCATGGGAAGCCCAGTGATTCGATGAATCATCTCAAAATTGGCTTCTCTAACCATATCTAACCATTATGCACCCGGCTAAGAATGAACCTAATCCATTTTATTTGAAATTCTCAAGGCATATAGGGAGTATGAGTTAATCCTTTTGCTTCCAAATGTTGATGCTCAAATTTTAGGGTTTTGTCAACACACAACTGACCTAGGGCATCATCCATCTCCAGAGTACCAATTTTTTGAATTGCACATTTAAAATGAGTGTGAATGTCATTAATAAGAAGTACCTTTGGAGGGATATGAGATTGAGCTCCACTTAGATCTAGGGTTTCTGCAACCGCGGGCTCGAGCTTGAAATCTGATGCTTTCCATTCGACTCCTCAAACCAACATGTCCAGCCCTTTCTTGACCTTATTGTTTCTTGATACCATCTTCACTCAATAGCTTGAGAAAACTTCGAAAAACTTTTGCATAAAATTTTCTCAAGTCACTTGATTGCACTGGAAATTGCTTCTTTGCAATAGCTATAAAAATTCATGGTGAGAAATGAGTTCGTCTTCATGCCTTTTGTTAAAAAAATTTCATTAATGCTCGGTAGGAAGGTAGATGAGTTGACATCATGCTTGACAGGTTGTCGTCCACTATTTTTCTTGGTTCACTCGGTGAAGACTTCTTAACTCGGTAACAACGTGTGTCTTGTTACTCTCGACTTTGCTCGATAGAGTCCATGACCTAACCTTACTCGGTAGAGAAGGTAACTTGGTGATAATTGATACCGATCTTTCTCAGTGATCCCTTTATATGTTATATACAAATTTGAATCTTTGTCACCCTTTTAATTGGAACTATTTTGGATGTCTTCTATGATAGCCCAATTCTAGTTATTCCTTGATAACTTAATTAGAAGGGGTACAGTTGCCCAATTCTTGAGTGACTTGACCATCATTATTTGAACTATTGTCCTCGGTAGACTTAGGAATCCATTGTTGTCTCATCTATTTTTGGATGTTGTCAGCTTTTGGTTTCTTTTCATCTTCAATTCTACCTGTATTCATGCAATTCTTGGCAAGATGACCAAGTTTTGTACAAGTGAAACATCTTTTGGTGGTATCTCTTTTCCTCATATGATGTTTAACACAATTCATACCAATGTCTCCAAATTCTCCATAGTAATGACATCTACACTAGGTATTGTAGTCCCAACCAAATATTGCTTTCACAGTTTGCTCTGTGGGGTTGAATGTCTTGATTTTGCATTCTTATGCCTCATGTCCTTGTTTCTTGCATTTGTGACACTTACCTTCAAATTTTGGTTTCTCTTTGAATTCATTAGCCCTATGACCATGATGTCTGCAATTATAGCATTTTCCATTGAATTTTTCTTTTCCATTACTCCAACATTTGTTTGATGTATGACCTATCGTACCACAGTGATTCCAAGTAGGTCTTTGATTCTTTTGAGCACCTTGTTTGGAGGATTCACCTTCTTCTTTGTATCCAATTCCTACTTTACCCTTTTGTCTATAAAGATTATGCTCATTCAACTGATTCATGTCTACTTGGGATTTCATTATCCTTTCATTGAGTTGCATTTCAGGCTTTAGATCATCCTGCAATCTTTCATTTATTTGTCTTTTAGAATTCAGATCATTCCTCATTTTTTCATTTTCAAATCTTAGGCTCATGATTTCCTCATTTGTATTGGAGAGTTGATCAATAAGGTTTGCTTGCTGAAGGGATTGGTTTTGAATTCCATTGTTCCTTTCATTCATTTCTTCTTTTATCTTGTTTCTCTATTCCAAGACTTCACATAACCTTACTGACTGAATTTCTTGTTCTCTTTTTAGTTTCCTTACTTCTTCTTGCAGGGAACCATTCTTCTCTAGGCGTTCTTTGATTGCATCGTTTGCTTCATCTGAGCTGCTTGAAGGGGAAAAATATCCAGTTCTTTCTTCAGTTTACTGATGATTATTCATCTGGTTTGCAAGTTCCTTCCTTCTTTTCAAGGATTGACAAAGATGCTCCTTTGCTTTCTTGAGTTGGTCAATGGCCATTTCTAGATCTAGCTTTTCATTGTCAATAGCTTTATCAAGTCTAAATATCTCCATAATCCTTGATCTTTACTCAAGCTGTCAAACCTTCTCTTGAGAACCACAAAGCTCTAATACCAATTGTTGGAAATATTCAAGACTATGCTAAGTTACTAAGAGGGGAGAGTTGAATCAGTAACTTCAAAAACTTTAACAATTACATATCTTAATTTCAATAATCCAATTGTCATTTAGTTCATCATATCTAATTATTTGCATGCATGAGAAACTGAAAACATAAAAGCATCCATAACACTTGAGCACATAGATTTGGTGACCCAAAAACCTTCCAAATAGAAAGTAAAACTAGGGTGGGGATGATACTCACAAACTTCAATACTACAGCACAAAGTTGGCCAGTTAAGGCTTACATTGATCACTTCTGATGATATACCCTGTTAGGAGCAATTAGGACTGCTAGGTCCACCTTGTTAGAGGTTTTCCAAACATACAATAAAGTATGCACTCAGTAAAGAGATTTTATGAAAGACTGTTAAGTCTACCTTGTTAAAAGATTTTGACCAGTTCACCTATTAGGATGAAGCAGTAGATCTCTAATCTATAACTAAATTTGTTGAATGAGATTCCTTGAATGTATTGATCACCTTTCTATGATGGATATGTCTCTTTTGCTCCTTATTTTGATATGGCCTTTATAATTTGCTCTTCTTCTATTGCATTACTTGCACAATCACATTCTCATGCATATCCTTTCTCTAATTATATTTTGAAATGATACAACACATTACATACATATACCAATCCAAATTACATAATAACAAAGTTAGCCATCATACAAGTTAACACTAATATTACAAAGTTGGCCCAAATGAAGAATCTCGGATGTTAAAGACTGACTAGGTGAACTTCTAATACATGGCATCCACTGTCATTACTTAGCATTATCATGCATTCGGTAGACATAGAGGCTCGGTCCATACTGATCACTTCAAAGTAGTCCTAAACTCAGTCTGCACCAGTGACTCGGTAGATACTGTGCAACTTAGCATAAACTGAATTACTTGTTTACCATGACTGAACTCAGTAAACACTATCACCATAAGCTCGGTTAGCACTAGCTTCACATTACATGAACTGCAAACTTGGTAGATATTGCAATGCTCAGTAACCACTGATAAACTTGGTGTATACTGAAATGCTCAATTTGAACTGGTGGACTTCTCACTGAATGAATCTACTCGGTGACCATTGATATACTTGGTAAACAATATAAACTATACAATGAACTTGGTAGCCATACAAAATCTGACTAAGTGTGTTGTCATTAATAACAAACTTGACTGATATGTCAACATATATATGGAAAGATCTGACTTTTATTGCATGGACCAAAAAAAAGGGGACTATCCAATCAAAATTGTAGAGTTTATCACAAGAGGAGGACATAGAAAAACTTGTCTTGGATAATCATGAATAAACCATGCTTCATTATTTTCCATGAATCATCATCATATCTCATTCTTTGTTTTGGCTATTTGCTACATAAGTATCACATCATGATATTGCAAGATGATTTTTCCTTCTATTTTTCCACATCCATTTTATTCTTCATGTGAGCAATAAAAAATTCATTATATATAGAGTATTTCATTTCCTCTTTTTATCTACAATTAGGTTGTAAGGATATTGCTTATGCTTTGAAGATATTTCTCAAGAATTGAGATATGTATTAGTTTTGATTTTAGTTCTAATAGAAAGGATGTACTTTTACTATTGAAGATGATTGATGTGTTTTTTAATGACTAAACTTCAAGAGTCATGATATATAATATGATATTGAGCATTCTTTAAACATTTATTTTAGAGAAAATATTTTTTCATTTTAATTCTAAAAGAAAAGACTTCAAAAAAAAAAATGATTTAAAATCTTTTATAATTTATTTTTAAAAAATTGTATAAATAAAAATAAAATTTATATAATATCCATTTTTTCATTTGAAATCAATATAATAAATTACCAATTTAGCAAAATTTAACTTTCACATTGTTTTCATAATTAAGCCGATAGGTTTATATGTGGGAGCTTTGCTCCCAATTTTTGCTAATTTTCACAGGTAAATTGTCAACATCATCGGTAGTTTTATAATTTTTTGCTGACAAATCCTCATCTAAATATTTCTATTTCTAATATTATACTTGTTTCTTTTAATTTTCTCTCATCTTAGAGTTTGCCTATTTTTTCCTTTTGCGTGCCAAACTTTTTAGCTTGACATGTTGAATTCGGGAAACTTTTTGGACCTTTCAAATTGATCATTTGTCCATTTTGATTAAAAGCTTCTACTACTATGGTAATGGCTTGAAGGGTTCAAGTCCCTATGCATTTGTTTCTCTATGTGATGAGTTTTTGAATGCTATATCATAAATTTCAGGTCTTTCTCCTCGAATTTCTTAGTTCTTTTGTCTTCAGTGAGAGTTTACGAAGAGGATGTACAATTCAAATTGAGAAAGAAACATCAAGTGTTTGAACATTGATGCTTGCACTTCTATGTAACTAGACACATTTTACTGTGCGCATCCCCATTACTATTTCTCTCACGTCTCCTGTTGCCAAGTTTCTTAGAAGTCAAAATTAGAGCCTTGTAAAGGGATATTAGATACCATTTTATATTTTTCAATTAGGGTTATAAGTGATGTTTTATTAGAGATTTTAAGTCCTATTGGAGGACCTCTTGAAATTTCATTGGTGATGGTTAGATTTTCTCACTAAAAAAGGGAAAAAAGTTTATATTTTTAGATAAATTGATTGCATATTTCACCATAGATATGGTGTCCATTGTGGTCCATTATAACAAATTATGTTTTTAAGTTTCATAAATTTCTTATCGCTTGCTCTATATATTGTTCAAGTTATATTTGCATTTGGATTTTATATTTTTTTGGGCATCATCTACTTATTTGGGTATTAGAGTGACTGTTGTTAAACTATGCAATGATATTTAACAAAATTATTTTTATTTTCAAATTTTAAGGTTTTTTATTATAGAAATGTTTAAATAGATCTAGAAATCTATAGAAATATTATGTTTCTATCTAGATTTTAGTTTTAAATTTATTATTTAAAAATTACATAGATTTGGAAAGATGATATCTATAATAAATTTAGGAATATTTTACATCTATTTTGATTTTACTTTTAAATTTATTCTAAAACTTTTGTTGGTTAATTCAATTTTTTTAAAAGTAATTATAAATTTTAAATGATTTGCATATGAAATTCAGAAAAGAAAACTAAAATTTGATTACAAATGTTAAATTTGTAATCATTATTCAAATTTTAAGAATATTTTTAGTACTAAAATTTTAAAAATATATAAATAGTATAATTGTTTAAAAAAATAAAATAATTCTTAAGAATGATAAATTGATAAATATTTCTCAAATTTTTAAAAAAAATTTGTGTTAGGAGAAGGATAGAGTTAAACTAATCAATTTTTGAACAAATAGTATTAGGGTTTACTAAGGGTTGATTTAAGGTTGGTGCTAAAATTACATAATACACTAAAATAGTTCTATTTATTTTAAATATCTATATTGATTTTAGTTTTAGATTTATTCTTAGATTTATTGTTGATTAATTCAAAAAATTTAAAAATTATTTATTTATAAATTATAAATGATTTGCATATGAAATTCAAAAAAGAAAACTAAATTTTGATTATAAATGTTAAAATATCAAGAAGTTTTTAAGAATGCTAAATACATAAATATCTCACAATTTAAATAAAATATTTGTGTGAGGAAAGGGATAGTTTTAAACTAATTAATTTTTTAACAAATAGTATTAAAAACATACAACCACTAGTTATTATAGTTACGGCTCTCAAATATAATTGAATTCATAAGTCAATAGTCTATCTAAATTGATTTTGCTGAAATATAAGTTAATTTAATAAAAGTAAAATTTCATCCTTTAATTTATTTTTATTATCAATTTTTATAAATTGATGTATGTTTATCTATTAAAAGAATGTTCTTAAATCTAATAATAAATTTGTATTATAAACATAATTAGCTCTTTATCTATATGTAATATCAAGAGATCTCATTTTTTTAAAATAATGTGAATTTTATTTGATTAAGAAGAATGATCTTATAATTAAAAATAATAATATTCGATATATATATAAAATTTATCTTACATTTTATTGAATATATGAAGTTTCTTTACAAATGATCAAAATTAATAGAAACATTATATTCTAGCTAATAATTAACAAACAACTAATTAAATATGAGAAACATTCCAATATTTACAATAGATTACAAATAGATAACCATTAAATAATAAGAGACAATAATTGAAACTATCTATTATTTCAATATGAATTAATACTAAATACAAATCTCATTACATCAAACTAGGAGAAGTTGATTTTGTTAATTTAAGGTCCACTAAAAAATTATTTATTTAGTGTGCTAAGAATCTTTCATTTTTGAGGGGAAAAAAAAGTAATCATATAAATAGATACTATTTATCTTATAGTTTTTGTGTTATAAACATAGAAATATTAAGCAATACAAAACATATCTCAAACATCACTTTCAATGACTTTTAACACAAGGATGCAAAGCATCTAGTTCTTGTTGTAGTGTATTTTGAATTGAAGCTTAGCGTTAAAAGATAAAATTACTTGTTACAATTTATTTGTTTAGAAGGATTCATTTTCCACCATTGAGATGCCAATTTAAGTGTCAAGTAATAGTGTGGTAGACGCATTTTGCAAGAGTTGACATTAGGAACCATTATAAGCAACATAGATAAATTATTAAAAAAGGCATCCATACACATTTTATTGGATTAAATGCATAATTGCAAAGACTAAAATAGGTATCAACATATATAGTGTTTAACTACATAAATTACCACACTGTTATGAATTCAGTAGAGAAATCATAGGGATGCCACTACGTATATATTTGATAAAATACTTTCTTATAAATGTTGCAAATTCTTTCAAAAAAATCAATATGTATGTGCCCATAATACTTTAGGTCAGATTCGACGTATACCTTGCAAAAGACATTAGTCCAAAAATCAAATGGGTATCCATATACAATGCAGTAGATCAATAAATTTTATAAATTAGCTGCAAATTTGGCAGATAAATCAAATGGTAGTCACCATTACAGAGAATTGGATATATCCTTACAACAGTTGTCATTTCAGTGTGTATATCAAGTGAGTGTCAGGTCGCATTACATTAGATAACAAATATAATGATAAATGACATTAAATAACTCTTGCAAACATAGCATAGAAACAAAAGGGTGTGAGTGCATATTACATTATATTAGAGATATAAGGATAAAAGCCACAAATTTAGAGGACAAAACAAATGTATATTAACATAAATTAGATTGTATTATAAGTGTTACAATAGTTGCAGAATCCAATAGGTATCAGACATTAAATTGAACATATTACCATTGTTGTAAATATAATACAAAACATCGAAGATCATCATGATACAATTATTGCATCACCCTACTACTACAACTATTGCAAATTTAATATAAAGATGAGATGGGCATGAATATACATCAACTAAGAAATCGTATTCCAACTGTAGCGAGCTCAGTATAGAAATAGAACAAGTTTGAAAGAAATTGCATTGGATTGGAACTTAACCAACACTATTTTCCATGAGTACTGAAAATGTTAATAAAGTAATACTTGAATCCAATTTTTTGCTTCCATAGTGCTTCTCTGACACAAGTTCAAAGACCAAGTCTGTTACACCTCCCTAGATGGGAAGTTTTCAAGTAATACATCGAAGAGAGATCATAAGTAAACACTGGATTGTTCTTGTATACTTGGTTATAAATTCAAATCGAGAATGATAGTCAATATATTCAGCATCATCAGTTGTTGAACATGAAATTCTTTGCTTTACCATCTTTCAAGAGAATTGTGTTCCTATAGCTGGCTGGATGTTCCCCTCAACTAACATTTCTTTAAATCTAATTGAATGCTTGCCTTATTTAACATGATCTTGAACTCTAAGTATACATAATGTATTAAGTTTCTTAACTCTATACTGATCATAAAAGGTATTGGAAATGTTTAAACTTGTTTCTACAGTACCCATGGCTACAACCCTAGCAGTTTATTGTCTCCTTTAATGATACAAAAGAAAAAGTTAGGGCTGCATGTATAAGAAATCTAATTTTTTCATTGTTTCTAAAACAAGAACAATAGTAAAGCTCTCACAATTGCATTATGATCCTAGGAAATCTCATTTTTTTTTAAATTCATATTAAACAACTACTCTGAAAAAGAGAATCTAGTAATTATAGCTCACCTAAATTTATTTAAATCCATACCCTGAAGGAGCCCTTAAATAAGCATTTGAATAGCCCATACAAAATGATCATTTTTTTTTTGGAGGGGAGGATGGGGGGGAATGGAAATCTCTATTATTGCATATTCAACTTTTGAAGCTCTTATAAACAAGAGCACTTGTTCATTATGTTCTTATAATCCTCTACCATCTCTTCCATGGATGCTCTTTATATAAACAAATACCTGAACACTACATTGTAAACCCTAATCTTTTTAGTGAAATTGGAACAAGAAATATAGATAATTTTCAAATTCAGATTTTGCAACTTCATAAAACAAAGAGCACATTATAATGAATTTTAGTCTCTACCATGCAATACTCTTATATGCGAATTTCTTTTAGTGAAACAAGATAATCTATATTGATTTTAGATTCAAAATTTATAGCTACCCTAATCTCCAAGAGTCCACAATTGAAATCAACAAATGTAAAACTTACGAATGCAATACTCAATAGTTCACCTAATAAAAATTTGGGAAATATATTTTTTAACATAGGTTGCTTACAAGGGATAAAGAATCTAATTTCCCATATGGAAAACCCCAAAATTTTGGCTTTGAGATCCATCAATATATAGAATAAAACATGGTGTTCTACCTATAAGCTATTGATTCAGGATCTGATGAGTACATAAACAACCCATCCAATGGTCTCTAAAAATTTATATCACCATGATTGCCTTCACTCTAAGAATTAGGGCTTTCTTCCAGTAAACTGTTTGCTTCTTTCTCTCCATCCAAAACCTTTTTCTTAGATTACTTACCATTCATCAACTGCAATTTCAAATGATTGTAAAAATAAACCCCCAAAAAAGACAAAAAATACCCCAACAAATTAACCTCTATAACCTTATCCTTGATCACGAACCATGAAATGGAAATAAGAATCTAATCCTTCACCACACTTGCAACATTCATAGTTAGGGTAGATGTTTAACCCACAAGAAGAAACACTGCCAAGTTATGCAGAAAGGCACAAAGAAAGTTGGCATTAAAGAACTTGATATCAAGATAAGAGGAAGAAGAGGCTACTAAAACCAGATACTCAACTACAAATCAAGGAATACATAAGAATGGAAAACAACGAGGGGCAACATAGTACAATGTAGTAATAGGATTCAATGTAATTTGATTAGCCGTGAGAAGAATCTAAATCAAAACCAACCTTGTTGCTTCAAAAATAATAGCACCAAGCTACAACAAGACCCCCCAATACATTGAAATGTGCCTGTCATTCAATGCCGATAGATTTTTGTAGAACAATGCATTAAATTTTAACACTGACTACTATATAAAGTAACAAATATCTCCTGTTAAGGCACATCGACAGAAGAAATAAATCTTCAGTAGCACATCGACGGAAGAAACAAATCTTCAGAAAAATCTTTTCTAACCCTTTCAAATTACATGTCTCCATAGTGCACTATGCTATAAGTGGGCATAATAAAGGTCAAAATGAAAACTTCATTGTCTGACCAATAAAAAGTTTTCAAAAAAAGTGAACAATGACTGTTCATGGTACAAATTTATATATTCATAAAGTTTATATAAATAAACATTATATCTAAATAGGAAGATAAAAATTTTAAAATTTGATTGGCTCAATAAAAGTTAAATAAAAGCATCTACTGGATATGAGGAACTAAAAATTATATATTAAGAACTATATAAAGAAAGTCATAACAAACCATCAAATTCTATTCAAAATTTTGAGATACATAAAATTTCTAACTAACCAAACAATATTGACAATAGACAACTAAAGACAAATAAGCCCTCTATTACCAATCTTGAAATGTATCAAGCACTATTAGTCTATTAATTTAACCAATCACAATAAAGAATTAAACATTCTATCAAAAAATACTATAATCCATATTTATTTTATATTTTACAAAAATTACAAATGTCATTTTCACATTTTTCATTGGCTTATAATTTGGAGTCATTCTATTTTTTCTTTCTAACTTTAATTTTAAAATAATTAAATAGTATTTGATTTTATCCATATGTTTATTTTTTTAGTATTTTAATTATATTAGTAATTATTATATTAAATATTATTTTATTTATATTAGAAATTATTAATAATTTTTTTATTTATAAGATTACTTCTTTTTTTAAAATATTAAGTATAATTTCTATCACTTTATTGTTGCAAGCACAAAAACATGCAACTACTAGTTTATTAGTTTTTATAAAAAAAATAAGGGGTACATGCTTGAATTTCTATCTTTCAAGATCTGTCAGATCCAAAAACTAGCAATTTTTTTTAATAGAATCAACCAATTGGCCAAATATATGAGATAAACTAATAGGTGTCAATTATCTTCTTATGAGAATGGTTTGATTATTTTTTAATTGATATTTGAGGGGGAGTACATCAGACACTGTTATATTTTTTTGAAAAGAATCAGGACCACTTTGTGAGATCTCTCCCCTCCCCCTTTTTGGTGAAACATTACATTTATATTAATAATAATTGGTTCAAAAGAGCTCCCAAAGAAAAGAACCAGAAAAGAAAAACTTTGATCATTGCCTAACACAAAAAAGGAATGCAAAAGAAGGAATATTGCATCAAGAGAAAGTATCTATTAACACTAATGAATCCTATCCTAGAGATTTCCAGATCAAGAATATAGTAATTACAAAGAGCCCAAAACTCATATGAATACAATTCATTGATTGGTGCCAGAGACAAGACCCAGGGCCTAGCAAAAAATGTCATAGAGATTACCATCCCTAAGCTACATCCAAAACTTCAATTAAGACCATGATATTAGAAAGCCATCTGATGCAAGTGAAATCCAAGACCCTAACCTACATATAATATCTCAAAAGAGAAAGTGAGATCCATAAAAGAAAAAACATGCAAACTCATAGAGAAGTCATGGTTTACTATCAAATAAAAAATGAGGACTCAGCCTTATTCTAAACATATTCTTTTGTCATAATATTAACCAACTTGGGGAGATCAAGGAGGTTAAGTGGGGAAAGTAAAGAGTTAATATAAACCCTGTCATAAGTATGCATGATGTAACATTCAGAGATTGAATCAAGAAGAGACATACTTGATGCAATATATATTGTATGGACCAATTACATACATGATGGTAAATACATGCATTAATAATAATTTATGAATCCCCTTCAACATGTATCTTAGATAGAGAAAGTGATTTTACAAGTTCCAAACCAAAAAGCAAGGCCAAGGCCTCAGCTTTGTTATTAGTACATTGAGGGAGAGAAGAAGATTTTGTTGCAATCACATGACCTTTAAAATCTCTAATGACTATGCCATAACTAGAGCTACCTAGATTTCCTCTAGAGGCCCCATCAAAATTGAGTTTGAAATAACCCTCACTTGGAGGAATCCACTTGGTTTGTGCTCAAATAAGAGGAATCTTGGATGGATACAATGGAGCAAGAAGATGAGGGAAAAGTAAACCCTTCCACTGCTGAATAATATAGCCATCCCAAGGAGAAAAAACATGTTTGTACCCTTATATTTACTTACTTACTGAAGCATTAACAAGCTCAACAATTGATCTCTCTAATTCTTCCAAAAATTGAGATATTAGAGATGACGTCTGTCTAAAAATTCTCTTGTTTCTTTCCCACCAAATTGCCCATACTACAGATGTTGGGATGCACTTCCAAAGACATGAAAACATTGATTTAGAGTATAAGATTGGCCATGCTTGGAATAAATCCCATAGAGAATTAGGTAATGACATATGGAAATTAAGCTTATCAAGGACAAAATGCCACAAATCTTGGGCAAAAAGGTAGTTTAAGAGGAGGTGGTTTGTTGTTTCTATAGCTTGTAGACAGAGAACATAGTTAAAGGGATCAGAAATGTTCAATCTATGAAGATGATCACTAGTTGAAATTTGGTTCTTAAGTGTAAGCCATGCAAAGCATCCTGATTTTGGCAAAACTGATCTATTCTAGGATAACTCAAAAGCATGATATGTGGTCTGATTAAATTGGTTGCGTTGGAGAGCCAAGTATCCTAGTTTAATAGAGTATTTACTATCTTTAGCTAGAACCCAAAAGAGGCAATCTAGATGATTACACAAAAAGACATTCCTTTCAGCTAGAGCTTGTTTGAAAGAAGCAGCCTGGTTGTGGGATATAGGAAGAGATGAGGGGTCCTGCCAAATGATTATCCTTGTGAACCTATGAATAGCTGAGACATAAGTAGAGAATGATGTCCCCCAAGCTTGAATCACTATGTTTGAAAAATCCTTTAGCAAATCAATAGTGGCAAGGGGGGGGGGGGCGGAACCCATTCCATGAATCAAACCAAAAAATGACACTATCCCCACTATTCACCTGCCATGATATGAATGAAGTAATAACTTCTTGAGAAGCCATCATGAAATCTAAAATGACAGGCCCCTTTGGTGGGTCTAGGATAGTAAGAACTCTAGAAGGTTCCAAGTTATCTAAATATTTCTCTTACAAAAGGTGACACCATTTGGTAGAGGGTTTTTCATACATTTGCCAAACAAGTTTAGCACCAAAAGCCATATTCCTATTGGTAATGTTGTGAAATCCGAAACCTCCTATTCTATAAGAGGTTGACATGGCATGAATATAAATTAGCCATATTTTCTTCTGACCATTCATATTATCTGACCAAAGAAAGGTGCGGATTAAAGTTTCAATTTGAGAGATGACACCTTTGGGGGCTTGGAGAATGGAGAGGTGATAGTTAGGAATGGCAGAAATAATATTTTTGATAAGAAAAATTCTACTTGAGAGGGATAACCAGTGAACCTTCCAAGTACTAATTCTACTCTTGATATGATCAATCACAAATTTCCAATAAGAGGGTTTGTTTAATCCCATAAAAAAGGGAACATCAAGATAAGTAGAAGGTAAATGTTCATAGGGAAAACCAAGAAGATGGATTATTCTTTGAGAAACCAATTAGAAAGTATTAAAAACATAAATTTTAGATTTAGTTGCATTGATACATTGACCTAAAACTTGTGTATATAGGTCAATGTCTTTCTTTATACTTTGTGCTTCTTGATATGTAGATGATCCAAAAAGTAAAGTATCATCAGCAAAAAGAGAATGGGTTATGGACAAAGATGTACCTATAATATTGATACCTTTCTGCAACCCTTTTTGATTAAAAGAGTTTATAAGTCTGTTGAGGGCCTCTGCCATACTGATAAATAAGAATGGAGAAAGAGGGTCACCCTAACGAACTCCGTGGGAAGAGGGAAAGAAACCTATTCGCTACCATTTTTGTAGCAAATTGGAATATTAGAAAGTAGATTCAAAGCCCATCAACTCTTTTTCTTGTCTCATTTTCCATTTTTTACTATAATCATCTTGATTTTCTCTTTGAAGTTTACAATTTGACGATTTCTTAAGGAATGAAAAAAGTGACATCTTAAGACCCCATTTTTGGTCCCCCATGATGGTGCTCGTACCTAACTACTACATGTAGATGTGGAGTGAAAAAAATAGTTTCCTATTTGGATGGGTGCAGACTGATCATGGTCAAGACTGTCGCATTGATAATTGGTAATAGAGTGGTACATGTTTCCATGCCCACAAGGAAGAAAGAAAAGTACCACCATAAATGCCCACTTGCACATTTAACATGAATGATCTCTTCCTTCCCCCATCTATCCACATCAACTTTGTGTCACTTTACATTTTCCTTTTTCATATGGTACCAATTCCAATGCATTTGAATATTAAATGGTATGAACCTCACTTATGTCAACAACCACAACCATCATTCTTAAGTGTTTGTTTCAATACAGAGAAAAGTATGTTTTTATCCACTTTGTAAACTACACGAATTCTATAAAATAAATGGTTAGTAATGGGGAACTCAGAGTCATTAATCTAGATAACTTTTTTTGGGTACAAAATTTTCTTCTTTGCTTATCGTTTCCCTACAATATGTGTTTCCTATATTATCATATTTATTACTAATCTTCACAATAAAATTGGACATGTTAAGGCTTATTTTTCACTTGCTACAATATTTTCTTAGTCATTTATCATTATTTGGAGATTTCATAGTAGGGAATGGTTAGTAATTCCACATAAATCAATGTTGTTCCTCCAAGCCATTATGGAGCATTTTTTGACCCAAATGAGACTTCTTTTCTTCAGTAAGACAATGAACCTTGAGTCATCTACTATAAGCACCTATTGACTTATCACTTTCTTATTTTTTATTTATCTCTATTTTGCATTCTTTGAGTTGAAGGTTCTTTTTTAATGGGTGTTTCTTTCAATCACAATTTATTAGTTAAAAATTTTCTTTTACATTTTGTGTTTGAAGTTGAATGCATGTGATTTTATTTTTCTTTAATTGTATGCAAAATAGATGATCAATAATGTTTCTTGAAGGTCCTTATGAACATGATCATGTTCTATGTCTACAAAGACATTTAATATTCATGGAGATTTTAATATTTTGTTAAAGCACCATTGTGTCATGTCGGTCAAGTTATAGATTTTAGTATATAGTTGTACAAATCTATCATGCAATTGAATTTTCAATAATTTTATTGTTTGTTGATCATAAAGTGTGCATGTGTGCACATGCATGTTCATGTGCATGTGTGTGTGTGTGTGCGTGGGTCTGTGCGTGTGTGCATGTGTGTGTGTGTGTGTGTGTGTGTGTGTGTGTGTGTGTGTGTGTGTGTGTGTGTGTGTGTGTGTGTGTGTGTGTGTGTGTGTGTGTGTGTGTGTGTGTGTGTGTGTGTGTGTGTGTGTGTGTGTGTGTGTGTGTGTGTGTGTGTGTGTGTGTTTTTAAAGCACCATTGTGTCATGCCGGTCAAGTTATAGATTTCAGTATATAGTTGTATGAATTTATCATGCAATTCAATTTTCAATAATTTTATTGGTTGTTGATCATAAAGTGTGCATGTGTGCATGTGCATGACCACATGCATGCGTGCGTGACTGTGTGTGTGTGTGTGTGTGTGTGTGTGTGTGTGTCAAAAAACATGAAGTCAATCCATTAAGGAAAAAGGATACACTCATAGAAAATACATCCATGGACATGTCTTAGTAAATTATCATGTTAATGGTAAATTAAAAATCCATATAGTATGAGTATTTTCTTGCATTTAAGTTTTTTTTAAATTCTATTAAGCTCCTTGAAGTTTTATATCATCAAACTAGTTAAAATTTGAACTCAAGTTTGAGCAACTATAGTTAGTTGGAAATTGACATTTCAAATGTTAGTTTTTCCTTGTAACGATTTGGTTAAATTAATCATAAAACATGCTCTAAAAAATTGAAGTATTAGGAAAAGAGAAATAACCATCCCTATACTTACTCTAATGATTAAATTGGACATAAAATTTAAAAATTCTAATAGGACATCTTGAAGTTGTAACAAATAGATGTCACAACACATCTTCACTATTTACATTATCTCTATATTATTGTTTTAATCCTCAAGGTATCATACGTACTACAATTTAGATTTGTAACATTGATCTACTCTCCTACTTGGCTAAAATAAAAACATCCTCTTCTACTAAAGCTCTCTTTACGATATTCTTTCCTCTATTGTTATTGAATCTCTTCTCCAAATTATTATTGCATGACTAACCCCCTTTTTTGTTGATGATCAATCTTTCTTGATTTTTGTCCATATTATTACAATATTCATCTCATCTCCTGTCCTTAATTGGACAAGTACAAACCTCCAAGACAATAGACATCTCCATAGGATTATAGGAACTTAAAACCCTTTTATTATACACAACCAACACAATTGACATCTTCTAGGGTTATAATACATGTGCAAACTTTTACCCACCACAAACACCTCACAATTAAAGAACACACTTTTTTTTGACAAGGGTTTGTTGCATGTTGGAATATGTCAACTTATCCTATCGTAAGTTATTATGTAAAATAATTACACCCTTTCCTCTTATACCGTACTCATATTGAAAATCAAATTGTTATATATCTAGGGCTTTTATAAATATATTAATGTCCTTGAAATATGGTAGAGGTAACATGAAGGTAACCAACTCCATCAATTAATACTAATTTCCAATTTTAGGATACAAGGCTATTGCCAAATTTGAACATTGAAGCCATAATTAGTTCCCTTTATATAAGGGTTTTGTTTTTCATCATATGTGTTCTACCACAATTTTTATATCCAATTTTGGTTCCTCTTGGTTTACAACAACCCCATGTTACACATAAATTCACATCCATATAGATCAACACTTTAGTTATATCATTCACGAGCCTTTGTGAGCCAATAATATGTTCACAGCCTTGAAAGATGTTGGAAATGTCATGGAACACTATCAATAAACTTGAATCCACTTTGTGTAGTCCTCTAAAATGGAATTCATGAGGGGAAATTTCTTGGAAGCATGCTTTCAAAGAGATTGCATGCATTACTAGTGCTTCCACAAATCACAAGAAGAAAGAGCATTACAACTAGATATAATTCCCCTCAACTACAGACAATACATAGAACTCGAGGTGCTATATCTATTTGAAGTGAATAATTATTGGGGTGACACAAAAAATAGTTGTTTATGATCTCTCTCTGCATATTCTCATCTATCTGATAAACCTAGCCACACTATTCCTGTAAAATACCTAAACTCAAGGAAGAATCAAAGAAAACCTGCCATTAAATCTATGAATTTGTGTAATGACCCCATCTTTCAACCTTTACGTTCTTCAAAGTCTAAGTGGAGCATAAGAGGAAATTAAATTAATTTCTTATAAAGTCGTAAATTAAATTTAAATTAAAAATTAAAAGGTGAGTTTATATTTAATTAATTAAATTAATTATTGTATTACAAGGGAGAAGCTTCTAGAGTGTGTATTAATTATTGGAAAGGTGGAAGCCTCTAGTAATTTAATTTTCTAGAAGCATAATTAATTGTTGTATTGCAAGGAAGGAGTTTCTAGAGAGTGCATTAATTATTGGGGGGGGGGGGGGGGAGAAGCTTCTAGCACTTGCAATTAATTAATGTTTTAGTTCCTTCTAGAAGGGTGAAGGAAAAAGATAAATAGAGGTGAGAGTCTCATTGTTTAGCATGGGATTTTTGTGAATGACATTTGATAAGAATTTGGATGTGTGAATCACATATCTTTCTTAGCAATAGAGGACGTTCATCCTCTCTTGTAACATTGTAGACATCATTCCCTTGGTGTTTGGCCTTTGGAATACATTGCTTGGTACTTGATTTCATCATTTTGAGAATTAATATAATTTCAGCATCGGTTCAATCTTCAGTTTGCATAAAAAACTATTTCGGTAGTTGGTTCAATTTTTGGGCATTCAAGGGTTCCCATTATAGTGGTATCACAGCTATAAGTCTTGCCATCTTGTGGAGATCTTAAGAATTTATGTTTGAGCATTCGAAAAGGGCTTTATAATTTTTGCAATACCAGAGCAAGAAAAAGTAGGAGTTCAAACTTGCATAACTAACAAGTTAGTTCATCCGTGCAGAGGGACATACAATCCAGTCATACAGACATAGAGGAGACATTCTTTGAACAAGACAATAGTATGGGTGACCAAGATGATAGGAATACTAGTCTAGATCAAGAAAATGTAATGTTCAAGTTACTAGGTACATTAGAGGAGGGGTGGCGGATGTAATAGGAGTAGAATAAGCATATGGATATGATGCAACAGAAGCAGAATAGGGAATGGATATGATGTTGGAGGTAATGGCTAGACAGATGGGCATGAATATTAATCTAGGTGATTCCAACAATGGAAACAACAATAATAGGGGCAATGATAATGGAGGCCAAGACAACATTAATAGTAATAATGGACATGACAACAATAGAAATGAGGCTGATAACTTTAGACATGTTGCACGCCTAGCTCGAACAACCAACTCGAGACCTCTTCCGCCCACCTTCCCACCTAGAGATTCAGTTTAGCTGATTAATGAACCACAAATTATAGAGTTACATGATTAGTTCAGGAGGGATTGAGAGGCTAGTGGATTGGAGTTTTAGGTGGACAGTTCTCTCAGAGATTACTTGGACTTGAGGATGAGACACATGCCCAGATCAGGAGGACGAAGTCAAAAACTTGAGCTAAGAAAGAAAGTTGGGAAACTTTCTTTACCTTATTATGATGCTTCAGGGAAGATGACCGCACGAGCTTGGGTGCAGAAGATGGATATATACTTGTAACTAAATCCTATGCCTGAAGAGGAGGCTATAAAGTATGTGACTATTCACTTGGAAGGACCAGCACATGAGTGGTGGCACCATGGCATCGTCACCTTGTGACATAATCAGATCACATCTTACAAGGAGTTCACTGAGAAGCTCATAGAGAGATTTGATACCAGGGATCCTGAATTACAGTTTAAGGAGTTGGCACAACTCAAGCAGTGGGGATCAGTTGAGATGTATATCAGTGAGCTTTAGAGGTTAGTTGTGTTGGTCACAGATATTTCAAAGAGGAGGTTAGGAGTGTTGTTTATGGATGGACTCTCAGAACCCTTGCGAGGTTGGGTCAAGGGGCATGACCCAGCTACGTCACAAGAGGCCACTAAAAAGGCTCGTGACTTAGCACCTTCTTCATTTAAGAGAAGATTTCAGCACAGGGATTCTTATATGAAAAAGGACAAGGAGAAGGACAAAAAACCTTTTCACAAGGATGCTCAACTCAAAAGAGATAAGTTGGATAATGACACCTTGAATGATTTAAGAAAGAAGAAGTTATGTTTTCATTACAAAGAGCCTTGGGATTTATCTCATAAGTGTCCTCTCAAGGCTAAGTCAAATAAAATGGAGTATTTCTCAACAGAAGAGTCACAATTAGAGAGGGAGGATCAGCACTCTGATTTAGATGAGGATAGCACTATAGAGGAGAGCAGCACTCCTGAGGATGAGAATTCATTAACATGATTGACGAGGGCTCAGAAGGAAATCACATTTAAGGTCAGAGGTACTATCCAAGGGCAAAAAGTGATCTCACTCATTGACATTGGGGCTACACATAATTTACTAGATGCACAATTGGTAGCTAAGAGAGGCCTATAGACTGAGGAGCACGTTGGATTTAGAGTTATGGTAGCTAATAGTGACAAACTATTATGCACTCAAAAGATATCTAATCTTCACGTCAGGTTTGGAGATGGCTATGAGTTGGAAGATGAGTTCTATGTGGTAGACATGGGTGACTATGATGTCATCCTCTACATGGTATGGATGGCCTCGCTAGTAGAGTTCACACTTAACCTAGCAAAATTGGAGATGAAGCTTTAGCATGAGGGAAGAACTGTTGTACTTAGAGGACTTTTAGATGGGAGTTGCAGAGTAGTTTCCCTGAGGAGAATGCAAAGACTTTTTCAGCATAATAACATAGAGTGGCCAGCAGAATGTTTCACTATGCCAACTTCACAAGAGCCACAGGTAAAGAATCATCCACCAGATATCCAAGAGATACTTGATAGGCACACTAAGGTATTTGGCAAGATTCTGCATGGGGTTCTTCTTGACAAGGGGATAGAGCATGTTATTGAGCTTGAGGAGGGAGCCAAACCAGTCATGATTACTCCCTATCATCATCCTAAGAAACATAAGGATGAGATAGAGAAGGTAATTAAGGAGTTGTTGGAAATAGGGCATATTAGGCCTAGTAAGAGCCCCTTTGCTTCAACAGTAGTGTTGGTAAAGAAGAAGGATGGGACGATGCGCATGTGCATCGATTACAGGGCATTAAATAAGAAGATCATTAGAACAGATATCCCATCCCATGAATAGATGAGTTGATTGATGAGTTACATAATGCATGCTTTTTTACAAAGATTGATCTACGGTCAGGGTATCATTAGATTAGGATGAGGGAGGAGGACATTGAGAAGATAGCCTTCCGGTGTCACTATGGCCACTTCGAGTTTTTGGTTATGCCATTTGGGCTAACCAATGCCCGTGCTACATTCCAAAGTTACATGAATTAGATATTCAGGGAGAAACTTAGGAGATTTGTCTTGATTTTCTTTGATAACATTTTAGTCTTTAGTAAGACTTGGGAGGAGCATTTACAACACCTTGAGATGGTGTTGTCCACTTTGGAGAAAGAGTCACTATATGCCAAGGAATCTAAGTGAGATTTTGGGATGACTGAGCTACTATACCTTGGCCATATCATCAGTGCAGATGGAGTTTGGGTAGATCCTAAAAAGATTAGGGCTATTTCTGATTGGCCTACTCCTAAAAATCTTACACAGCTTAAGGGATTCCTTGGTCTCTGCAAATTTTATAGGAGATTTGTTAAAAGATTTTCACAGATTGTTGCACCCTTGATAGACCTTACCGGAAAAGGGGACTTCACATTGATCCGGGGGATATTTTTGTCAAAATTCAAATATCTCCAAAACTCCAACAATCAGCATTAGATTAAACTCCTTGAAATTTTGGACCCAACACAATTTGAATGGGCGAGAAAGGAGTCCATACACAAAAGTTACAACCAGTCAAAGGTTGGTCAAATTTAGGTACAGAGTCTATTAAAAAGACAAAAAAATAGACTCTCCAAATTTGGTCAAATTCAGCATCAAATCGAAGGTCTCGTCAAGAGCTCTCCAACGACGTTCATTTTGTCAAAAACGGAGATCGTATGTGAAAATGGCGCCTGATTGAAGTCTGAGGTGGTGTGGCATTTAAATATACATATATTTAAAAAAATTAAAAATTAAAAATGCCATTCAAAAACATAGTTGATGGTCGGGGGGGTTTGAACCTGCGACCACCAGGCTCTAAAGCTTGGTTGGTGGCCGATGGCCCATTGCGTCATTTTCAATATACAACCGGCGCACATTAGATATAACCCGTCCCCGCCAAAATTTGGAGGGAAACGAGGCTGCCAACGGGGTTGGAACCCCCGACTGGCGCCTCTTCCAAAACGTTTAACTGCCAATGCGTTGTTTTGGCACTTTAAAATATATTTAGCGCAGATTTAACTTATCCCTTTAAACCGACGGCCTAACCTTAGTAAAATAAGGTTATTATCTATTTTGACCCCAAAATTAACATAAGCCAAATCTTTCAAAAATGGCTAAAGGTTAATTCGAAGGGAGGAATTAATTGAAGGGTCTAATATTACATCATTTTTTTATAGCCTTATTTTGGCTAATTTCATGTATAAAAAGGGGGGTTTAGGAGACTATTGGAGCATTCAGAAAAAGGAGAGAACGTCGAAGTGTTGAGAGTAAGGGAGATTTGTTGAAGCATTTATTCCTGTACTTTGAAACAGTGTGATGTTGTTGTACTTCAAAGGAATGACTTTGTAAACATTTGTACATGATTTTTGGAGATAATCGGATCAGTCCCCCTACTGGAGCTGGACCCGGAGACGTAGTCCATACGGATGAACTCCGAGATCAAATTGTTTGCGTCTTCTTTCTCTCATTGTCTCTTTTATCAGCTTAATCTTATTGTTCTCTTATTTCATTTACGTTAATTTGATTCATTAAAAGTTTTAAATTAATTCTATGTGATAAATTAGCATTCCTCTGTAATAGTCCTAGATCCTAATCAGATCAAATTTGGTATCAGAGCTTTTGTTGGACTAGTATTACAGATTTGAATGTTAACAAGATCTAGGATTGAGAAAGGCAAAGGAAAGCTTGAGGAATACAATCCTGAGATTGGAAAATGAAGGACTAAACCATCATCACAAATGGCAGACGAAGGTGGACAAGCTTCTCAAGATAAGAGTATTCAGAAGACTCTTCAGAATTTGTAGACAATGGTAGAGGTTTTGGTACGACAAAGAGAAGAGAAGATGCAAAGACGTGTAGCTCGAAAGGACAAAGGGAAAAAGAAAGGAGCTGATCGTGATCCACCAAAGACACCTCCATCTTCTCCTTCTTCTCCCTCTTCTCCTTCTTCCCCCTCTTCTCCTTCTTCTACCCATTCTGAGTCTTCTAATATTTTCAAAGGAGGACATAAGCCTCGAATTAAGTTGGATGTAAAGTTTGACTTACCAAAATATTGTGGGGAGTTAAATGCCGAGAAACTAGATGACTGGATTCAGCAAGTAGAAGTCTACTGTAGATTTCAAAACCTTGTAGATGATGTTGACAAAATTCAGTTAGCCACTCTTTGTTTAGGTGGTGTAGCCCTAACTTGGTGGGAGAGTAGGTCTCGGGATGAAACTTCACAACATGGTAAGTTTAGTTTGTCTTGGTCAGAATTTGTTACTTCTTTAAAAAAACAATTCTACCCCCTAGGCCATATGCAACAGTTAATGATGAACTGGCAACGTTTTAGGCAAGGGAAAGGTCAGTCTGTCCAGGATTACACCCATGAATTTCGCAAAAAGGCTATTTCATTAAATGTCCCATTGTATACCCAGGACACCTTACTCAAGTATATAGGTGGTCTTCATTCTTACCTAAGGCATTCTATTCTCGTCCTGAATCCTTGTAATTTGGATGAAGTATGTGTCCAGGCAACACATTTAGAATCAAGGGGTAAGGGTACTTTCATTGATAAGTCTGATAAAAAGCCATCTAAGTCTGAGGAAAAGTCCAAAGGAAAAGGAAAGGGTAAAAAGATAGCAACAGTAAAGAAAGAGGGTGAGAAACCCACATGCTCACATTGCAAGAAAGAAGGGCATGATGATTCTAAGTGCTGGAAGTTATATCTTGAAAAGAGACCAAAGCGATATGGTGGAAACAAAGGTAAACAAAAAATAGCTACTGTAATTCAACAAGATCTTGGATCTAACTCCAGAGATGAGACAAAGATTGTTGCTACCGGGATTCAAGGTAAAGGAAAAGGTATATCTCTTTCATCAGCTCCAAGTTCTTCTAGCATAAGTGCAAGTACAAGTAAAGAATCTTGTCCTAAGAATGATAAGCAAAGGAATGAATTATTTCACATTCGAGTTGTTATCAAGCATAATAAGGTTGATACATTATTCGATACAGGTTCCCAAGTTAATTTGATATCTGAGGAAGTTGTTAAAAAGCTTAACCTGAATACAACACCTCATCCAAAACCATACCCTCTTGGATGGGTTTGCGATGATGCACAGTTACAGGTAACTAAACAATGCAAGTTAAGATTTGCTATCACTGCAAACTTTGTAGATGAGGTAGAAGCTGATGTAGTCCCTTTAGATATATGTGGTCTTGTACTTGGGAGTCCCTATTTGTATGATCGCCAGGCTATCTTCTATAGGGGGGAAAATAAATATCATTTGTTTAAAGACAAGATTGAATACATTGTACGGGCACATAAGGTTAAGACTAATCTGGCACTAGTTAATGCTGGTCAGATGAAAAGGTTAGTCAACTCTAGTAAGAATTTTGTATTGATGATTGTAAAAGCCAAAGAAGATGAAACATCTGAGGCATTTAAGGGATGTGATCTGAAACATAAGGCAGAATTGGTCAAAGTTGTTTCTGCCTATGATGACTTGTTTCAGGAACAAAAAGGATTGCCTCCTAAGAGAGAGATACAACATGAGATTCAGTTGCAGCAAGATTTACGACTTCCTAATATCGGCATGTACCACTTATCAATGTTACAGAATGAAGAAATCAAAAAGCAAGTTCAAGAGTTGGTCGAGAAAGGAGTTATCCATTCTAGTACTTCTCCTTGTGGTTCTCCTATTGTGTTGGTTCCAAAGAAAGATGGGACTTGGAGAATGTGTATTGACTACAGGGCTCTGAACAAGATAACGGTAAAGAACAGGTACCCTCTTCCTAGAATTGATGATTTACTTGATCAGTTGAAACATGCAATTTATTTCACTAAGCTAGACTTACGTAGTGGATATCATCAAATAAGAATCGCAGAAAGTGATATTTGGAAAACTGCTTTTAAGACAAAACAGGGACTTTTTGAGTGGTTGGTCATGCCATTTGGGCTTTGTAATGAACCAGCTACATTTATGAGAGTCATGAATGATGTCTTCCGTCCCTTTATTGATGATTTTGTCATAGTCTATTTAGATGATATTCTTGTATTTAGTAAATCTTGGGATGATCATGTAATTCATGTAAAGAAAGTTATTGATATATTGAGAAAAGAAAAACTCTATGTAAAGATGTCAAAATGTGAATTCGCTAAGACATCCTTAGTGTACTTAGGCTATGTTGTAGGGAATGGTCAATTGAAAGTAGACCTTGCGAAGGTCAAATGTATTGTAAAATGGCCTAAGCCAAGTACAGTTACAGAAATCAGGAGTTTCTTAGGTGCAGTTCAGTACTGGAGGAAGTTCATTGCAAATTTCTCTTTCATTGCATCACCGTTGCATGCATTAACTAGTACCAAGGAAACTTTTCAGTGGGGAGGTCCGCAACAGAAGGCTTTCAACACTTTGAAGGAAAAGTTGAGCACCACACCAGTTCTAGCTCTACCTGATTTACATCAACCATTTGAGATTGAGACATATGCGAGCGGGTTTGCCATGGGAGTTGTACTCATGCAAGGAGGTAAACCAGTTTGCTACCATTCTGAAACTTTTTCAAGAGCAGTAAGTAACTATCCTACGTATGATAAAGAACTTTATGCTTTAGTTCAGAGTGTTAAAAAATGGAAACATTACTTAATGGGAAAGGAAACTGTAATCCACATTGATCACCAACCACTACAATAGTTGCACTCACAATCTAAGTTGCAACAAAGTAAGCACTTTAGGTGGATGGGTTTTCTACAACAGTTTCATTTGGTAATTAAGTATAAGAAGGGTTCCCATAACAAAGTAGCAGATATGCTGTCTAGACCTCCTATTCAGAATGCTTTGATAATCCTTCAAAATAGTTCTATGGTTCATGAAAGTTTTCAAGAACAATATGCTAATGATGAGAACTTTAAGGATATCTATGCAACTTTAATCCAGGGTAAACATGTAGAAGAGAAAGATTACTATGTGCAGGATAATTTGTTGTACCACTTGGGAAAATTATGTATTCCTAGAAATGAACAAGCACATGTAATCCGTGAAGCACACACCTCATTGATTGCAGGACATTTCGGGGTAAGTAAGACATTAGCTCAATTGCAGAAATATTGTTACTGGCCTCGTATGCAGGAAACTGTCACCAAGTATATAAAAGGATGTGTAATGTGTGCAACCAGTAAACCAAGTAATAGGAAATTAGGTTTGTACACACCATTACCTGTACCATCCCGTCCATGGGAAAGTGTATCTATGGACTTTGTGGGAGGTTTACCTATTTCTAGGAAGGGTCATGATTATTTGTATGTAGTAGTTGATCGGTTCAGCAAAATGTGTATTTTAATGCCTTGTAAAAAGCAAGTTACTGCTGAACTGACTGCTCATTTGTACTTTCAAAATGTATGGGTTCATTTTGGGTTACCCACTTCTATTGTATCGGATCGAGATTCTCGATTCTTAGGGGAATTTTGGTCATCTTTATGGGGACTCAGGGACACCAAGCTGAAGAAGAGTACAACCTTCCATCCGCAGACTGACGGACAGACAGAGGTAGTGAACATGACAATTGTGCATCTATTTAGAGGCTACTGCAACAAACATCCTAAGTTGTGGGATGAAAGTCTTCATTATGTGCAACATGCTTACAACCATGCAACACACTCTTCTACAAAGAGGTCTCCTTTTGAGACTTGCTTCGATTACTTGCCTAAGACACCAATGGATTTTGCTTTTGTGAAGGACAATGTTGTAGATGGATGCCATGATGCAAAAAAGGCTTTAAAGTTCATCCAGAAGGTTCAAGCAATCCATCAGGCAGTAGAAGCACAATTAGAGCAGAGCCAAGCAAAATACAAGGCTCACCATGATAAGCATTGCATTGATCACCAATTCCAAGTTGGTGACAGAGTTTGGTTACATATCAGCAAGGAAAGAATGCAAGGTGAAGGAAGGAAGCTCAAGCCTATCAGGTATGGTCCTTTTGAAATCTTAGAGAAGATTGGTACTAATGCTTTCCGCCTCAATCTTCCTCCATACATGCAGATTTACTCAGTTGTCAATGTTGAGAATCTGAAGTTATATGAACCTCCAATGATCTTGGATGAAGACATCAGTGTTCAGGTTCCATTAGTTGATGATCTTTCACCAGAGTATATGTCAGAATTTCCAAAAGATGTTATCCTAGACAAGAATGTCAGAACTTCACGAAGAGGACCAATTGAATACTTCCGAGTGTGATTGAAGGGGATGCATCCAAGCAAGGCAAGATGGATGGAGATTGGTAAAGTGAGGGAACTATACCCTCACCTTCTTTCTGAGTAATCCAAACTTTTGGTGGTCCGAAAGCTTCTTAGTGGGGAGGCTTGATCCAGGGGATATTTTTGTCAAAATTCAAATATCTCCAAAACTCTAACAATCAACATTAGATTAAACTCCTTGAAATTTTGGACCCAACGCAATTTGAATGGGCGAGAAAGGAGTCCATACACAAAAGTTACGACCAGTCAAAGGTTGGTCAAATTCAAGTACAGAGGCTATTAAAAAGGCAAAAAAATAGACTCTCCAAATTTGGTCAAATTCGGCATCAAATCGAAGGTCTCGTCAAGATCTCTCCAACGACGTTCATTTTGTCAAAAACGGAGATCGTATGTGAAGATGGCGCCCGATTGAAGTCTGAGGTGGTGTGACATTTAAATATACATATATTTAAAAAAAAAAAAAATTTAAAATGCCATTCAAAATCATAGTTGATGGTCGGGGGGATTTGAACCCGTGACCGCCCGGCTCTAAAGCTTGGTTGGTGGCCGATGGCCCATTGCATCATTTTCAATATACGACCGGCGCACATTAGATATAACCCGTCCCCGCCAAAATTTGGAGGGAAACGAGGCCGCCAGCGGGGTTGGAACCCCCGACAGGCACCTCTTCCAAAACGTTTAACTGCCAATGCGCTATTTTGGCGATTTAAAATGCATTTAGCGCAGATTTAACTTATCCCTTTAAACCGATGGCCTAACCTTAGTAAAATAAGGTTATTATCTATTTTGACCCCAAAATTAACATAAGCCAAATCTTTCAAAAATGGCTAAAGGTTAATTCGAAGGGAGGAATTAATTGAAGGGTCTAATATTACATCATTTTGTTATAGCCTTATTTTGGCTAATTTCATGTATAAAAAGGGGGGTTTAGGAGACTATTGGAGCATTCAGAAAAAGGAGAGAACGTCGAAGTGCTGAGAGTAAGGGAGATTTGTTGAAGCGTTTATTCCTGTACTTTGAAACAGTGTGATGTTGTTGTACTTCAAAGGAATGACTTTGTAAACATTTGTACATGATTTTTGGAGATAATCGGATCGGTCCCCCTATTGGAGCTGGACCCGGAGACGTAGTCCATACAGATGAACTCCGAGATCAAATTGTTTGCGTCTTCTTTCTCTCATTGTCTCTTTTATCAGCTTAATCTTGTTGTTCTCTTATTTCATTTACATTAATTTGATTCGTTAAAATTTTTAAATTAATTCTATGTGATAAATTAGCATTCCTCTGTAATAGTCCTAGATCCTAATCAGATCTCACATGGATAGAGGTAGCTTAGAGAAGCTTTGACCATTTCATGAAGGTAATGTCATCAATCCAGTACTAGCTCTACCAAATTTCACAAAGCCATTTGAGCTTCATTGTGATGCGTTAAGAGATGGGATTGGGGCAGTCTTGATGCAGGAGAAGCATCCCATTTTTTTTGAGAGCAGGAAGCTCTATGGAGTTCAGAGGAGCTATTCCATCTATGATCGAGAGATGCTGGCCATTATGCATGCATTGGCTAAGTTTCGGCCCTACCTAGTTGGGGGAAATTTGTTATCAAAATTGATCACAACAATATCAAATACTTCATGAGCCAGCATGATCTAGATGATAGACAACAGAAGTGGATTACAAAGTTAAAGGCCTATGACCTTGGCATTGAGTTTTTCAAAGGTAAGAAGAATGTGGTGGCAGATACTTTATCTAGGAGACCTCATATTTGTGCTCTAGTTGAGATTACAAGAGATTGGAGAAATAAGATCACAGAAGAGTATGTGAGGGACACCTAGGCTTCTAGAGTAATTGTAGGCACCATACATGATGATCATTACATGGTGATGGATGGATTGATTAAGTTCCAGGGTAGGATGTATTTGATTCCTTCATCACAGTTTAGGGAAGTAATACTAAAGGCATTTCACGATGCACCTACAGATGGACATCTAGGCACTAGTACATTTAACCCCAAATTTCTACCTTAAAATTTGACCAATCAAATATAAATTGCTTGGTTGGTCACATTATAAAGAAAACTTTTTTTTTTTTTTAATACATGCCCGTGTTGGTTGCAATTGTGACCGATGTTTTATATTTTTTGTTGATCTCAATTGCAGCCAACATGGCAACATAAAGATTTTTTTTAAAAAGCAGCAAATCAGTTGAGCATTTCACTTGAGCACCATATTAGTTGAGCATTTCACTTTTCCAGCATTCTGCATCCTTCGAGCATTTGAAAACCTTGTCATGAGCAATGTAACCCAAGAAATCCTTTAGGCACCATTTCTGGGAATCCTGCCATGAAAATCAAGCAAATCAGGTAAGCATTCAAAATAGAAAAGAAAGGATTTTGTTTTGAATGAAGGTACATTCTGC
Source organism: Cupressus sempervirens (assembly GCA_028749045.1). NCBI lineage: Eukaryota > Viridiplantae > Streptophyta > Pinopsida > Cupressales > Cupressaceae > Cupressus > Cupressus sempervirens. The sequence continues at coordinate 207,597,450 of CM053788.1, forward strand.
GAAGTACTATACTCCAATCTTGATATTTTTTATTGATATTTTCGATTTTCTTATCAACTTACGATCGATGTCCTTGGAGAAAAATAAAACCCTTAATCTTAGGGTTTTGTGAACCGATCTTCCTCATGCCCATCAAAACTATGCACTAAATTAATGCTTTCTAAAGAAAAGTCCATGATTTTGACTTGAGAGTGGTGATTAGGGTAGGGATTTAGTGGAATTCAAAAATAACAGTAATGCTTATCTTCACAGCTAGAATTTTATGCAACTTCAAGGTCTAGAATTTACAAATTAAAAACATGTGAAAATCCTTTGAAAAGTTGACTATTGTTGGGACAAAGCCGAATATTTTTGCTCCAAATACTTCAATCAAACAACTCTCAAATTTTCATATTTTCCAGAGGTTAGCGCGTGCTCTTTAATTTATGCAAATTCACAAGCTCCAAACTGTAGTATAAAAACACAATCAACTTGGAATGAAATTTAAAACATTTTAACCGGAAAGCTTCCATGATACAAAATATATTACAGAATTAGCAGCCCGAGTCAAAAGGAAAATCTACGAAAATAGCCAATCAAACACCATAAAACCATATTTAGTTCAAATCAATTATAATTGCACTATGAATCACAATACTCTAGCTTCACAAAAAATGATGATTCTATCTCATGAAATCACACTCTCACATACAATAAATCTAAAACCTCACAATAAAAAATGATACACGATTGGAGTTTCCCAGACATACATCTAGTATTCACACATCAAAAAATTGTTCTCACCTACGTTTGGTGACATAGCATTATCTTGGAGACCTAAAATTTTAGAATCCTAGAGAAATCCCAAACACATCAAAGTTTCAAATTTGATTTGAAGATTTTTTGGAAGAATTTTAAGTTATTTTCCAAAAACTTGATATGTAAGCCTAATTGAATTGGGTATGTTTTTAGATAGGATTAATAGTTCTTCTTGTGTGGTTTTGAAATGAATCTTGTAATCTTGAATTTGGGTGATTCTATGTTGGTTTAGTTTCTTAAAGCCTTTGGTATGCTTAGGGTGTGCCTTGAAGGTGTTGGTATTGAAAGATCCTAAGGGGGTGCTAGTGAGTGATAGAAAGGTGAAGAGTCATCTTAGAGTTTGGTGAATCTTTGTGTGTGGGAGTAGAAGTAGCTGAGATTGTGTTGCTTGGTAGATTTGTGAGTACCATTACCCTTCTACCTACTTTCTTGGCCCATTGGGAAATTGGAAACATTCCTTGTATTAGCTTACCTTGAACAATTGTGGACTTCCCTTGCCTTCATTAGTCCTACTTGCATCAAAGAGACAAAGATAAAAAGGAGGGAAGGAAAGCGAGATAAATATAAAGATAAAGAAATAAGAGATGAGAGATATATATGGATCAAGGGAGAGATATTTAGACATTTATACTAGGAGAAATAGAGGGGGGAGAGAGAGAGAGACATGGTGAAAAAGATAGAGATTGGGAAGAGAGATAAAGAGGAAGCTATAGTTGAAGATGGAGAGGGAGAGATATAGGTAGATAAAATATTTTTATTATATCTAAATATAAAATTATATTGATTATCTTAAAATGACTAAAATTTTAGTGAAATTTCCTTCCATGAGGTTATAGTGGATGTCAATTTTTTGGAGAGCTCCCTTATTGACACAATTAAGGAGAATGCATGTAAAGGTTTTTGAGACTGACTTTCTACATGTTGATTGCATGTGTTTGAAAGTTTCTAGGAATTTTAATAAAAAAAATTTGCATATTCCATGGTCACTAAGTAAACCAAATTAATTAAATTTATCTTTATATCTCTCTAACACACCCCCTTTTGTGTGTGTGTGCACGTGCGCACCTGCATGCATGCCATGCACGACTTCCTATATCTATCTTCAACTTTATATATCTCCCTCTCTTGTTCTTTTCTTATGTCACCTCTATAAATATTTATCTCTTCCATATCTATCTTCCCCTTTCTCCTCTCTCTTTATCTACCCCTTTTCTTTGCTTCACATGCTCCATATTTATATATCTTCATCTCTATCAATCTTCCATCACTTTTACCTATTACGGTCTATGATGTCTCCCATTTTTACATTGGTTTTCTTACTTGACCATTTTATTTTCCAACTCACAATCAATTCCATGTTGTACAATTTCAATTCCTTTTTCTTGATGTCATAGTTTACAAAGGCAAACATGGAGGGAGGAGTTAACACATAAGGCTTTATCATAGCCACACAAATACCAATTTCTTATTGTTCCACATATCACGTTACTCAAAATTCACAATTCAACATACTCCAACCTCATTACATTAAAATAAACTACACTCTCATTGTCTGATTGCAAAAGTGGAATTAATGAAAAGGCAAGGAACCCAAATGATGGGATGGAATTTAATTGGCATTTTCTATTGCAAGTATTCATGTGGCTTGATGAGTTGAGCTTGGGTAGAGCCTCATCTTGGCACGAGCTGGGAGTCCAAGAAGATTTGTGGTAATAAATCTACAAGTGAAATACCCTTCCTTAGAATCAAATACATGATCATGTGTAGTAAAGAAAGTGAGAAATGATGGAAATCCAAATAGGCAACCCATCATAGACCCAAAAAATGATCCTTGACATAAGCATTGAGCTCTAATGGTTGCAATGCATATGATCCTTCAACTCACTTCTCTCTTCAACTTATGCTCCAACCCCCTATACTTCACCAATTTGCACAAATGCCACCTCAAACTTCCAAATTCCCTCAATTTGCAACATCAATTGTCTCTAATAATTCATCCACCCATACACAAACCAAACGACACTATGGGACAATTTTAGAACATACACCATAGCTCTTCCCTCCCTCAAAATCCCAAATGACTTTAGCTTTTCCCAAAACACTTGGTAAAGTAAAAGCATTTTCAAATACCCTTTTCCAAGTACCTTAACATACCCAGACCTTACTATAGACTTCTTTGGACCAGGTTTGACTGTCTGCACAATTGACCCTTAAGTAGCATAAAATCCCATCAATTAATAGAGCATCCTCACTCTTATCTCATCCTTATCACTCCAAACTCTCAGCAGAGTCATATAATGGCTAAATATGACCAAATCCCAAAGGGTTAAGACTCAATCCACCGAAAACCCCCAAAACCCCAATTTATGACTTCCAAACCCTTAATCCAAGGGTTTCTCAAATCCACTATATCCAATCAATTCCAAGAAAAAATAATAATTTTTTCTCCTTTAGATGATCATACTAAGATGGTTCAAACCATAAAATAGGTTCCTCCTTCAGACCAAAACTCTACTACTACTCTGTACCCACGAACTCCTTCTTGGAAACCTGCACTGTTTCATAATAGTCAACCAATGTTGCATTCTCCTCTACAATTAAAAGGTTAGAAGACAATTATACATGTTATAAATACACATCCCATGAGGTCTGGGCCCTTAGAATTCATGGGATGGCCATAAAGTAATAGGTCTTAGGACTGATTACAAGATAACTAACAAAATCAACACTTGTTTACTTGCACCAGGCGTACAGACTTCTCAAAACAAAGTGAGGTTCATTCAAAAATGATTAAAATGGAATTAGTAAGCCTTGCTAATTCATAGATATGTCAATCCAAACAATGAAGAGTTCAAAAAATCAATGAAACAGGAAAATGAGAATTTTATTGCTCACTATTTTTATCAACTCATACAGCCAGATCTCTGTAGTACAATAGATGCATTTATGCTTTAATAGACTTCCCCAAACTATCACAACCAACTCTCACTAGTTGGAGGCTTAGTTTAAGCCTAAAGACACCCCAAACACTAATTCCCTCCAAATACCTTTATAGCCATTTGTTTTTAAATATTTGAATTTTAAATAACAAAAATGGTTTTAAATTTATATTCAACCCTTATTCTAATACCTAGACCTATCCCCTGCCCATTCTAAACTTCTTGTAAACATAACTTAGGTTTGGACAACATTAGTCCAATACAAACAAATTCTTGGTCCTTTAACGACATTACAAGTATGACTTTCATTCCTTTTAGGAAATTACAAAATAAAATCATCTAATTACATTGTTTGGTTATGAAAACCATTATAGCTTTTAATTCTAGTCCATTTGTATTGCTTGGATATCTCCTTGTCGTAGTCACTCCTCTGGTCTTCATGATGTGTTTTGGTGTCTTCATAGGATGATCTTGGTGCCCCTGCACTGCTAATTAGGCCTCCAAATTTTCCATTTTGAAAATATTTCAAAAAAACTCAAGAAGATACCAATTAAGTTATGGTTTTAGAGAGCTTGAATATTTTCAAGGTTTTAGTTCTTCAACCCCTCCATATAACTCATTCCTATAAAATAGCCTGCTTACAAGGGTTTTAAGACTTTACTTGTTGACAGGCCTTACAAAGATTCAAAAGGAACACAAAAAGATTCAAATCCTTATTAGTTCTTGGAAACTATACCTTTAGATATTTCTATACATACTCCAATCCTTGATTGGCACAAACCAATCAAACTAATACTCTATCCAAACCCTATAACCATCAAGTCACCTTGTTGGGTATGCTTGAATCCACCTAGGGATTGATTCCAAAAATAGAAGACCATTTCATATTGACCCCAAGTTATGTATAGATTCCTAAAGGTTGATGTGTTCCAACAATTAGAAATCAAATTAGAGCAATTTCTATGATAACTACTGATGCAGAGGAAGGGTGGTTGGTATTAAATACACAATAAAAGTTGTAAACTTAAGAGACTTAGATACTTGTGCCTATCGACAACTTCAAATTCTTCAAGGAATTAACTTGTTTAAGTCTATCACAATATTCCTAGATGTTGACTTGGTTTCTTATACACCCAATTAACTGGCACAGGGATCTTTAAGACTTTAAGACAATACCATACTTCTATAAATTTGGCTCAAATGCACAATACCCTACCTGTCAGTCCTGCTACATGCTTGGAATGGGGACAACTTTAGTTTTCCTCAAAATGTTTAACAATCTAAAGACACTTTCTAATACCCTTTTTAAAGAGTTATAACATAGCAAAGGATTGTATATGGTTACAATAGACCAATAGGATTGTATAAGGTTACCATAGACCAATATGTTTTCAATTTTAACCCTTGATTGCATAGCATGGCATTTAGCATACATTATAGACTAAAAAAAATGCAGGCATTTAAACTTAGTTCTTTACACTTGAAAATCCAACCTTTTATACTATAGATCTCGAGCGTTGGTTTCAGAAGTCATGTGCTACATCTTTCTCCATCTAATTTCAAGTACAAAGTTTCTCTATTTTTCTTTATTGAGATGGTTGACAGCACAACATAGATTGTGCATTAGTACACAGGTATTACCAAGCCCTACCACATGTGGCTCTCTACCTTTCCAAGTGAAACCCACTCTCCTAGGGTCTTTGTCTTTTTCTTTGAGCAAACTAGAACATTTATGTTGAAAAAAATATTAGATCTAAAGAATGCCAGTTATTTTGTCTTTTTCTTTGAGCGAACTAGAACATTAGAGACTCTCCTCTCTCTGGATCAGCATTTCCTCTTGCCCCTTGGTCACTTTGTACATTCTCCTCTTGAGCCAAATGGACTCTCCAATTCCCTTCTTGGCTGTTGTTGCCCATTTTCTTAGAAAGTGCTTGTATGTAGCAAGTGCAATATGTAGAGGTAGAGTTATGGAAGGTCAACTAAGTATTTGTTTCTTTTCATTTTTTATATTTCTTTATCTCTTTATCAATCTATCTCTTTATCTATACCTCTTTCTATCTATCTCACTTTAGTATTCATTTCTATATGTGTCTTCCTCTTATTGCTTCATTTGTAGGTTGCAAACAAATCATCCTTCTTCCACCAATGAGTCATTCCATTCAAGAAAGACCATGTTTGATGATATCAACGCACAAAAAAAAAGGGAGAAAATTGCTAGACTGTGGTCTAACTTAAAAAGAAAAGGTGATGGAAAATGTTATTCTCCTTACAAAAATTGTAAGGGCTTAAAGACTTGAATATATATAATCAAAACAACTCAGGAACATTGTAGGCAACATGGTCACATTGAAGGGGGAAACGAATATTGTCCATTGGTATGTATTTTAATAATTTATAAATTACATAAGACATGATTTGATGATGACATCATGGTCATGGCTAATATAACGTCATCATTTTCATATAGGTCAATGTCATTGAGTTTCATGTTATGGACCATGACAATTCAGAGAGTGTGGATTTCCAAATGAGGGAACATGGAGGTGTGAATATTGAAGTAGAAGGTAATGATACCATGGAAGAAGACCACGATGATGAAGATCACAATGATCAACATGATGATAATATTGATGATGTTGACGTAGAGCTTGATGTACCTATACTTGAGAAGGCACACAAGTCCCTATATGAAGGCTCCAAAACAACTCTTCTTGTTGTTGTATTGTTGTTGGTGAACTTGAAGGTTATGAATGGTTTATCAAACATAGCAATGACATGTATGTTAAGGTATGTCATCTTCTTTCATTATTTTACTCGTAGTTCCCTTACAATTAACATTGGTTTCATGTAGCAATTAATATTTGTGAAATTAACAAATTATATTTTCGGTCATAGGTTGATAGGTGAGAGTTTGTTACCACCATCAAAAATTCTACCTCGCTTATACTGAGAATTATCTGCCATCATGAAAGATATTGGAATGGAGTATCAAACAATACATGTATGTCCGAACGATCATATTATATATCATAAACAACATAAATTTGCAACACAATGCCCTATTTGTCATACTAGTAGATATCAATAAGATCAATTAACAAAAAAGGTGCCTTGCAAGGTTCTTCGACATATTCCCATAATTCCACGTCTGCAACAATTATTCAGGTGCAATAGCTTGGCACAATTTATGGATTACCATGCATGCAATAGAAGTCAAGATGACATTATGCAAATGCCTACAGATGGTTCAACATTTAAGGAAATAGAGGAAAAATGGCCACACTTTAAAGAAGAACCTCGTAATCTAAAGCTTTCATTGGCAGCAAACGGTGTCAATCCTTTTGGAGAGATGAGATCTACTTACTCGGTGTGGCCTATTTTTGTTATCAACAATAGCATAACTCCTTGGTTGTCCATAAAGAGAGAGCACATAATGTTGAGATTGATTGTTTCAGGTATTTTTTAATTTAATAGTCATCTAAATTAGTTTATTATTACTAATCCATCAAAATGGTCATAATAATTATGTAATGTTTTTGTTCATTCAACTAAGTAAGTACCAAGTTAAAGATATCAATGTATATATTGAACCCCTTATCGACGAGTTGATGGTGTTATGGAATGGGGTTACTATGTATGACATCTGTAGACCAATAGGACAAAGACAATTTCAATTTCATGCAATGCTTGTATAGACAATACATGATGCCCCTAGACTAACACATTTTTGTGGTATGTTCTCTTCTTAACACCTCTTTTTTGGTATGTTATAGTGACAACACAAGGTTAACACATTTAATCCAATTATACACAATCTTATAGGTCTTTAGACAAAAGGAAAATTTGCATGTCCAGTTTGTGGTCCAAAGATGAAATTTGGTCATTCAAAAAGTTTAAGAAAGCAGGTGTTTGATGAGAATAGACACTTTTTGCACAGAAATCATAAGTACCGAATTACCAAAAAACATCTTTTCAATGGGAAAGAAGAGACTATGTCAAAGCCACAGAGAATGAAACCTCACCTATGGAAGTTGGCATACAATAAAATAAATCATCAAGGTAATGTCATTCCATCTAATGGTTTTTGTTTCAAATTTATATTTTGATATTGTGTTTTGTTTACTGATGATGTAATCGATGCTTGTGAAGGTTGTCAAGGCATCAATGGCAAACTTCCAAAAGGACTAAAAATGTATCATACACAATTTACTAGGTTGGCATACTACAAGCAACTCCCAATTGTGCATTTGTTTGATCCTATGCATATTGAAAAGAATGTAACAGAGACATTATGGAAAATCTTGGATGGAAGGCATGACAAAGACCAAATTGTCAAAACTTGTAGTGACATTGAAGAATCCAACCATGCAATGATAAATGGCATTCAATCAAATAACAATGGAGACCAAATTGATAGAAGTGCCCTTAGTTGGTTATTGTTAGAGCAGCAGAGCAATGCTATAAAAGAAGTCATAAAAAAAATATGATTTCCCACAGGATTTGCTATGAACATAAGCAATCTCATATCAAAGAAAAGTGAATTTGGGCCAAGGTTGAAAACACACAATTGGCATACATTTATTAAGGTAATTCATGTTATTTTGTATTCACTATATATTTTTATATTGCATGTATTTTTAATTGCATTCTTTTATAAAATATTGACAAGATCGAATATTACAGTACGTTCTACCTCTATCTCTCCCACACCACTTTGCCAACAATGTCAAACAAGTTATATATGATCTTAAAAAATACATGAGCTGGTTTTCATCTAAAGAAATCAATAAGGAAGATATAAAATATTGGAAGAGAAAAATTCCTCTTCTTATGTGTGAAATGCAAAAGTGTCTACAACCAATTTTTTCAATGCACAAGAACACTACCTCATACATCAAGTTGAGAAGATTGAATTGTGTGGCCCTATACCAACCAAGTCAATGTGGATGGTTGAGAGGAACTTTAAATTTTTGAAAGGCTTGGTTCGACAGAGAGCACATCTTGAGGGTTCTATGGTGGAGGGATATATGGTATACCAAACCATGGTGTACATTAGTGAATATCTTCCTAAGTTTGCAGTAAAGATCCATGTAGATCGCATTTGGGATCCCAACTCAATTAACAAATTTGAAGGGAAGTACTTGATGGAAAAAGGTAGATTGAGGAAAGTGAGAGGTAAATCTAAGATGTTATTCTAGTTAATTAATTCTTATAAATCTTCAATATAAGTTATTTATAATTGGTGTTTTTTTTTTATACAGGTGGTCGAGAGTGGGATGCAATACATTTGTATATTGTGAACAATCCTGATTGGATGATAGTATGAATTGAATGATGTCAACAAAATGGTTGCTCATTAACATGGGAAGGTGTTGCTTCATTGGTTATAGAAGCTCATCGTAATGGAGATTCCAATGTTACGCCAATGGTAGTTGATCTAGTAAAGAGTTTAAGAGGTGGAGAGGCATGTAAAAATTTATTAATGATCATAACTCGACGTATGTTTCATATCAACTCACGATGAAAATAATTTACACATGCTTCAAAAATTGTAGGTCAAGCACCACAAAGCTATGTACTATCATGGCCGCAAATTTCACATAAAAAAGTTGGATGACACAAAAAAACTTGTGATTATGGGATAACTGCAATTTTTTAGGTCACCAATATATCATCCAGAAATGACATACATGCTCAACAATCTCAAAATAAATACTATGGCATCTTGGATGATATAATTAAGTGCGACTTCAACTCCTTCAAGGTAGTTCTATTCATCGTCAAATGGTATAGGTTACGACTAAATTAAAATGATCCAAATAGAACAGTTATTCAACATGATAATGGATTTACAATGATTAATACAAGGTCGTTTGAGCCAATTGGAGATGAGCCCTATGTTCTTCCATGCCAATGTGAGAAAATGTTTTACTCAGAGGTTTCACATAAATAGGGTTGGTCATTTGTTGTTAGACATGATCCAAGAGGAAAGCCGATAAAGTATAATGTTATGGAAGAAGAAGATATTAAAGATGATGAAGAAGCAGATGATGAAGATCAAGATGGCGATGATGATGGTGATGATGGCGATGATGATGGTGATGATGATGGTGATGATGGCGATGATGATGATGATGATGATGATGATGATGATGATGATGAGGATGATGAAGAAGATAATCAATGATTGCAGACATCGTCACCCCTTCTGTTGACGATCTTGCATTCCATATATAAGGTAAATTTGTTCATGTTTATGATGTTGCATATTTTTCGTGTTGTTTTCTACATTATTTGTAGCATATGCGTATCATATAATTTTTAGCTAACTTAAGATAAATGATTAACATATGCTGAAAATTTGACCCCTTTGGTGTGGATCGTGCACAGTGACATGGATCAGCAAGTATAAGTCAATAAATAGACATAATTTTTTTATATTATTCTTGTTTATCATTGACCATGTATGTTATAAATAGACATATTATATAATCATATAATGTATATATAGACAAAGAAGGTCCATATAGAAATATAATTGTATAATCACTTTCAACTTACTACATTTTATATCTCTCACATATAGACAAGGAAGAACTGCATGTATGAGTCACGACTTGATTATTCTATATATATTATTTAAATATTATCAAATTTCTATTTGATGGATTGCAGGACCCACCAAATAGGTACATGTCAGATCTATCTACATCGAATGAGGGAAATGAGGAAATGGTAGATGAAAGCTCTACATGTAGTATGGCTAAAATAGGGAGATCAACTCGAGGTCAAAAGATTAGAAAAAAATTTGATAAACGCATGAAATTTTTCCTTGCTAATGGGGGGTCATGTTCTTATGATGATGAGACCAAAGGCAACATCAAGGTGCCCTTTCGGTACACACACATTGAGAAAGAATGGGTACCCAATGAGCTACCTCCAATTAACACAGATTTTTGTGTTAATGAGAAGATATATCACATTGCTCCATCCTCATTACATGGTTTGGGCCTATTTTCCATGGATGGGATAAAGGTATGTTACAAAAAATTTGTCGAATTGTTCAAGTATGTCGGTCCATGTTACAATTACAATGATTCGATGCAAATTGTTCGATATAAAAAAAGTATGTGTAGGTATGCACTATCAACTAATTATATATAATGGAAAGAAAATGATCAAAGTAAAAGATTTTCTATGTACATTGATGGGAGACCAAAAGCAACAGGTAATATTGCAGGTTTTATAAATAGTACGTGACCTTCCCCAACTAGTAAGCAACCCAATTGCATATTTGAGGCATGTGAGGGGAATGAAGTTTTTGTTTGTGCAATAAAATCAAGAAGTGCAGGGGAAGAACTGCTAATAGATTACCATTTAAATTGCATAGATATAAAAAAAGTTACTATCATGAGGGTTGTAAGTACTATATACAATTTTATTAATAAGTTTTTTTTATTGTCTATTGCTTTCAATTAGCTGAAGTTTTTATGTTTAATCTTTGTGACAAGACGATATGGATCCGATAGATGATAGAGGCCACAAGGATGCTACTCCCACCCATTCTTTAGCAAGGGTAAACCTTATTGAAATTGTATAAATTAGATAGTTGAAATATGTTATATTATTATATTATTTTATTTATGATTTTTGAGATTTTACGATAGTTTTACTGATATTCCTCTCACAATTTGATATTCAAGATAAGGGAAAAACACTTGCAGTAAGTACAAAGCCACTAGCTACCCCTTCTGATGATGATATTACAGAAACTCCCAATGTAACAATAATGTCGAAGAAAAAAATTTTAAAAATTAATTTAGAAATAATGATAATTTTGGATGAAGCAAATATTCCATCTGAGGAGATGATGAAGAGGCTATTTGATTTGAGAGTGCAAGCTCATCATTATGAAGTAAGCAGTAATGAATCTTTAGTTATAACAAAAGTTCAATGAAGATTTATATTGTATAATCTGTTATGTTGTGAAGTAAAATATGTAATATGTGTTCTTGTTACAGGATTTTTTAGCAACTGATCCAGAACCTGGTCAAAGACAACATGATGAGGTTGGTACTAGCAGAGCTCCAACTGCCACTGGTAAAATAATCTTTTAGTTGACAAGTTACAAGGAATTTTTTCTTTTGAACATTCAAAAACTTCTTAAGTTAACTCTTTTATTATTTCAGAATGTCTTTGCTAACAATGTATTGTTTAGGTCATCAAGTGTAGGAGACTCCTAGGAGGTCGATGGATGTCCATACGAGATTGTTGGCTACAATGTCAGCAACAAAGGGGAGTCTAGCTAGTAAATCCTTATTTTGCTATATTTGATTTTGTGTTAATTATGAGTTGATAATTTGTACTTTTATCTTGGGTGCATCACATAGTGGATTTATTTTTTTGGTAGGAGATGCACCATCTGCTATGCCAGATACAGATCATAGTGCGTGTATTGATGAAAATTCACCATCATTTCCTGGAGCTATCCATGTTTCTAACCCGGGAGCTATGTAGATATCGTTTTTGATTGACAATGATGAATCGATGCCTTTAAAATGTCCTAAGATTCCAAGTACTTTAAATAATTATTTTTTATATTGTAATATGTATTTACCTATTCATAAGAAGCTTTGGATTGATTATCCCATGACATTTTTTGCATGAAATGATACATTTTATAAGAAGCTTTATGACCTCACACCGCAAACATTCAGACCCACCATACGTACAAGGTGGAACATCATAAGTGAACTAATTTTATCCCACTTTTTTTTTTTCATTCGAGTCTTTTCTTTTACTAGCTATAGCTAACAATTTTGTGTTTTTTCTTAAAAGGTGGAACTTTCAAGATAACAAATTAAAAGATCAGCTCATCAAAGATTTAAAGCATGAGTTTGGTATTAATATTTTTTATCATAAGAAAATGTTACAAAAAGCTTGCAAAAATCTGAAGGTTGTGAGGGACTCAGATACAAAGATTCTCATCCTAAACCCAAAGTACAAGCATCCTCCCTTTATTATAGTGAGGGAATGGAATGAGTTCATTTTGGATGCAAAGGAGAAAGGAGATGGTCGAAGACAAATTAAACCAACAAGTGTGAGAAGATATGCAATAGTATTAACTACTAGTACATTAATGTAATAATGCACTAATTAGTATTGATCTTTATATCTATATCATCTAACATATTTCAAACTTTTCATAGGTTGCAAGATACATCAAAGGCAACAAAGGCCAGCCTGGAAAAGGTTGGGCAGCATAGACTTGGCTCTCGGGGATATTCTAAAATCAAAGCATGAGTTGTAAGTAGCAGTAAATGAATTGCAGAGAAAAATTATTTATAAAATGTAAATAATTTTGTTAATTAATAAAAAAATGCAGGGCACTGATTTTAATCTGGAGGCCACAGAAGAATACAAAAGAATTGCCTTTAAGCAAGGCTATGCAACCATGGCTGAACGCCTACAACAAACTTCCATTGCCCCAATCGAATAGTCTCCTGCATCATGTGCTCAAGTAAATATGCCAAAAAATATATTAGAGATTGAATACTTGAGCAACAATCTATTTGATAATAATGTGCATGACATTGCAATGCAACTTGTTAATCATGACACATATCATACGCCGCATCATGAAGCCCCTGATGTGCATCGTACTATCCATGGAGGTACTCATTTGCTATTTAAAACTAATTATGTAATTATTAATACAATTTAACATCTTTAATTGAACTTGGTGTAACCTTTTTGTGTATATTTTAGAGGATATAGAATCATGTCATGATGAACAAGTGCCAAAGGATGTTCAGACTAATCAGCAGGTAGCTCATGTCGCACATTTAGGTAAAGAAAATCTATGTCTTTTTCTTTTAAATTAATTTTTTGATTTATAGTTCTTTTACTTAAGTAAAAACTCATAATTCACTAATATAAAATGGTGTGAATTTAACTCATGAAGTACTTGTTATTGCAACAGACCCCCCTTTGGTGCAGCAACCTCATGTTCCTCAAGAGATGAGGAGGAGACATGCATTGCAATTAGAACTAGTAGAGGAGGGGGATGATGAGGACATTGATATTCCTCTTAGAAATTTTATTTTTAAAAAAAAGCAAGAAAGACAAAAAGAAATGATTGTTGTGTGTAAATGAATTTTATGTGTTAATGACTTATTCATGAATGTTGCGTGTTAATGAATTTTTTCTTAATAAACTATTCATGAATGGATTACTCATGAATGTTGCATGTTAATGAATTTTGTGTTGATGAATTATTCATGAATGTTGTATGTTAATAAATTTTACATGTTAATGAATGTTATCATGTGATTATAATGATTGAATGTTATATTTAAAAAATGGATGAATGAATGAATGTTATTAAATGTTAATGGGGAATTTAGAGTGATGTTAGGGGGGAAAGGGGCCAAATGAGCTTCCACCTTCACATGGTTGGTCTTGTTTAGTAGAGAATATTAAACTATTCTCAAAACCAAGTGAAGCTAAAATTTTAAAGATAAGCTTATAGTTAATAGTGACAACCAATTAGCAAGTCCAAATGAAGTTCTTCGTTACAGGCACCTTTTTAGTTTTTAAAGCACAATATCATGTTTTAATATTGTGTAGTTTTTTTCTTAAGTCAAATTATTCTTTTACTATAAGAACATAATTTATGACCATTTTAGTAACTATTCTAACATCGATTTATGACAAATCCTGTTTTGACAAAGATGGTGATAAGTGGTGTTGTCTATTCCTTGGGAGATTGGATTGCACAGGTATGTATCTCAAAATCATTTGCATGTGGTAGAAATGCATACTTACAACCATTTCATTCTACATTTAAAAACATTGATGACACTCTAGACACAAAATAATGCTAAGTATGGAGCTAAGTATTCATAAACAAGATGGTGAGAAAGATAAGTATTCATAAACAAGGTGGTGAGAAAGATGGTGAGAAAGCGAGTATTTTGGGTGAGTAGTACTCTCTAATCACATGTTTTCTACTTCTTCAAATATTGGGTTTTTATACTCTTATGGTCTAATTAGTACTTTTTTGTGTTTGTAGGATGGAGAAAGTAGACATTAAGTCTGCAAGTAGCTAGTTCAAGATTGTGGGTAAAGTGTTGTGTGTGTCTAGAGCCATGGCCATGAGTTTCCTGCATGGTCCTGCTATAAGCCAGCTCTAGCCTTCATTAGACTCTCCCTCAAAAAACATCAATTCCCTAACTTTCTACATGAGGGGAATCTAAACAAAACCATCACTAGATGCATTCACCTCTTAACAGTTGTGACAATCATGTCATTTGCCATGATTGTACAAGTGGAAACTAAGATCAATTATTATTATGTTTCATGATTAATTGAGTTGAGAGGCTCACAATTCATAGATATGTTGTAGACTCTTGCCTTGGTTCTATTTGATTTTGTCATCCTCTTTTCCTAATTTTTAGTCCTTTCTTACTATAATAGAAACATTAGTCTCATTCATAAAGCTATTTTCTTATATAGTAGTTGTATTCTTGAGTTATGACTAAAATTGAGAGCATGCAATGCAGACAAAGACAATGAAAAGCTTTCCAACCCCATTATCCCTGTCAACACTCATAGCACTTTTGGGATCCACTGAAACTGTTGCTTTGATAGTGCTTTTGGAAAAGGGTGAGGATAAATCATCATGGTGTTTGGAATGGTGTGGGGTTGGCATTGTTGTCCTTGGGGTGAGTGAAACAGATTTTATCATTTTATTGTTGTTAATGTTTTGAAGCAAATTTCATCATTCATCATTTTAATTTGGGAATATTTTGATTTTCCTAAAAAAAAATTCATATTTTCATATTTTGATGATGGATCATCATGATGGTGAGATACCTGGTAGAGACGAGCAGACATTGAGCATTCATGACTTTGCTGAGAGAGAGTACTAGGCACAGATAGATGCTTCATCACATGAGGTTGAGGCTGGTAGTACTTCACATGATTTGTCCAGCCAGCTGAAGGTGAGCGAAGATAGTATTGTGACTTCATTATCTCATCATGACAGGATGCAAGATATGATAGAGGATCACATTCAGATGATTCAGTTATAGGGTAGACATAAGGGAGTTCAGGCAAAGTCTTCTTGTGTTGACTTACAGGCGATTAGGGAAAAAATGGGAACGATGAAGTTGAGTTATTTACATCTTCTATCAGATCATGACCATCTTCTTAGCCTTGTCAGAGACTATTCAAATGCCTTGAGGAGGAAGGAGGAGGAAGTTGACAAGCTTTATCGCGAGCTTGAGGACACTCAAGCTTCTTTGGTAAATACTCCATTGGCATTACAGGATTGGGAGAGACATGGGAATAAGCATGGCATGAAGTTGAGTTTAGTTTCATCTTGCACTCCTGATACTCAGCTTTCTGCGGCAGGCGGATCATATGTGGTCACTGATAATGTTGCGAGTTCATCTTGCATTCACATCTAGGATACAGGGACAATGTCAGATAGGTATGTGGAGTTAGTTGGTATTGGTCATATTACTCAGGTGAGGAGTTTGCTTGAGTTACTAGCTGATTCTAGTTTACGGATATGGACTCAAGATTGTTATATTGGCATTTGGGATTCAGTTGATTGGAGATCTTTAACACTTTTTGGTAGCAGTGATTGTTTGGGTGCTATCATGGATTTGATTAGCAAATTGCACGGTGTTGTCTTTTCTTGCACTAGCAGCTTGTCTGATGTTGGTATTAGTTTTTATACACCGATGTTGGGCTTTGTTCATATATCTAGTCGACCATTCTTGCTAGAATGTGTTGATGATCCTTCATATTTGGCAGTGTGTACAGATGAGTCCTAGGATCATATTGGCATTGATGACATCCAAGAGGATGCAGTGGGCAGTTTTGAAGACTTAGTTTCCTTGGTAGTTTCTTTTGGTACAGAAGAGTTGGACAACAGTGCTACAGTTTTTGATACTCTGTATGTTGATATGAGCTTTGGAGTTCATTCACAGGATATGGATGGTAATACTCTAGAGACCAGTAACTTTGAGGATACTCCTTTAGACAGTGCATCAGAGGAGGTTTATAGGAGACAGTCTAGCCAGTGTCATCATGTGTCTAGTTAGTTGAGAGTTAGTGAGCGAGACATTGCTATCACTTGCCAGCATTTTGATGCTGCTCGTCAGTTGTTAGCAGTTTATGGATGGGGTTCTCCTACTAGTGATGATCAGGGAGGCAGTTATCTTTCCTTGACAGAGATCCACTCTTTATGGGAGGCTATTCGGATTCTGAGATAGAATCATATGCAGTTGGTAGCCGACAGAGATTATCTTATGGAGTGGGGGAGTACAACATATGATGCATTATTGGCCAAGGAAGATGAGGTAGAGTGAGCTTACTCAGCAGCTCGAGGTGACTTCTGAGATTCTTGAGAGTACATAGTTGGCTTACGAGAAGTCATAGTTTCATTTGGCTAAGGTGACCATGGAGTTAGAGAAACTACAGTCTTTACCAAATTTTGTACAGTCACAAGTTGTGGTGTCTGGTGATCCAAGGATGTCCATGGTTGAGATTGTCAAAGACAGTGGAGATGGGGATGCATCCATCCTTGATACTGACACTGGCATATCGGGTTCATTCCCACTAGAGTCAGGTTCAGTTGAGTTGGGTGTTGTCGCAGATTGTTGTGGTATGCCTAACATAGTGGTGGCCTCTAGTACTGATGGCACAGAGACTATAGATGTTGTATCAAAGATCATGTGTGATATTGGTGAGCCAGCAGTTGGCATGGCTCCTGCTAGTAATACTACTCCCTTGGCGATGTCTTCGGATGTAGTAGTCAATTCCAACTTGGTTAGTGATCGATTGCAGTTAGTTTCATCTGGATTGCAGTCTAAGCCACTGACTGAGATTGGTGCATTCTATCGGCATTACACTATGAGTTATGCTCATCGATTTACCTTTGATGACCATGTTGACGAAATGATGATACAGAGATGTACTTTGGTTCCTAGTGCTTGTCATCAGTTATGGGACGATTTGATGCCTCGGGATGAGAGTTGTGATGGGCATGACATGGCAATAGGTACAGTGTGTGGATTTTCCATACTTGGTACAGTTTCATTCAGGAGCGTTCACCATTGTTGCAGTATTGGATTGTACATTCTGTATAGGCTAGTGGGATGCATTGATGGTATTTACTATGTTGGCAGTTTGATTTGTC
This sequence comes from Cupressus sempervirens, assembly GCA_028749045.1. Lineage (NCBI taxonomy): Eukaryota > Viridiplantae > Streptophyta > Pinopsida > Cupressales > Cupressaceae > Cupressus > Cupressus sempervirens. Next base: position 207,615,399 of record CM053788.1, read on the forward strand.
CACTTTACTTGGGTTTTGATTTTCTAAGAGTTTGTGTCTCATGGGTTTCAGACTGTGGCAATTGTGATTTTGGAGTTTGGTTGAGCTATAATTGTCAGTTTGACTATGGATTCCTCTTGGTTATATTGTAGAGGGTATTACAGGAGCCTGTGTTAATTAACAATAGCATAGTTCATGACGACATTTGGGATCCAGGCGGATTGATTGGTTTATTGTTCAGCCACTGCTTGGGGACAAGCAATTTCAGGAAGGGCGGACTGTCATGTCCCCATTTTGGAGGCAATTTGATTTAATTAATTTAATTGATTAGGTTATCCAAAATAATGAATATTTTATGAGGATGACTAATTAATTATTTTAATTAAATAAATAAGTGGTATTAAGTTAATTATTTACAAAGTTATCAAATAAATAAATATTAAAAGGTAACTTTATATTTAATTAATTTAATAAAATGACTTGAATCATAAAATATTTTATAAAGTCACTTAATAGATAAAATAAAATAATGTTCTAGAAGCTTCTAGAGAAAGTGGAGAAAAAAGAATAAATAGGCACTTCGGGCTTCATTCTTTTCATCCAATTGTTTATTTCTCTCTTGACATCAAATTGTGATTCAGTCACATAGTTTATTGTGGAGCCAAGTGGTTTCAGATAGTCAGTTGATCTTTCAGAACGAAAACTCCCTTGGATTTGCATAACTGATGAAGTGAAATATCTTCTAAAGGGTTGCACATTTGGAGGTGATACTTCAGTCACTTTTGCTAGGGTATCATTGGGCCTAAGGCCATTTTTAGCATTTTAGCATTTTAGGAGGTTTTTTTTAGGAGGGTCGAACTTATTGGAGGTCATTTCTAGCAGGTCCACAAGTTGAAAAAGCAGTTCGGAAAAAGTAGTCCGAAAAAGCAAAATCGCAAAAAATGCAGTCTGAAAAAAGCAGGCCGAAAAAGCAAAACAAAAAAAAAAGCAGGTCAAAAAGATAATTTGAAAAAGCAGCTCCGAAAAAAGCAATCCGAAAAGCAGTTCAAAAAAGAAAAATGAAAAAAGAAAATCCGGAAAAAGCAAGTGGAAAAAGAAGATTGGAAAAAAAAGCAAGCAGAAGGGGCAGCATCGAAGGAAAATATTACAGCCATCCACAATTAGGTTCTTCACTTCTCATTTGGCATATTTTCTGAGTAATGTAGGTTTTTAGTTGAGTACAAAATATAGCTTCAGCACTTCATTATTTCACCTTATACTTGTCTTTGTTTGCCATTTGGCATTATTGGTATCAAAGGAAGGCTAGGATTTTGCAATTGAAAGAGCATTGTAATTTTTAGACTATCTATATTGCAAACCTAGAGTTTGATGATCAGCTTATTAGTTTGCATGCCAATTGTTTGACAAAATGTCAATTGGCTGTAAGTTCTCTTTTTGGTATTAATAATGTTATAATTTTGCATACTAAGTGTTTATATTAATGACACTTGGTTGTAAGTGCATTAATTCCATCTTAGGTTGCATCCAAAGTATTTTTCATAATCACTAGTAGCTGTAGTTGCATATTGCAAGTAGTTAAGTCTCATATTTGTATTGAATATTGTCAAAATTAGTTGCACATTCATGTTAGGTCATTGTTTAGACACTTTGGAGTTTTTTTTGTAAGCATTCTCCTTGATGCAAATCGAAACAAGAGTCATTGCAGCAATCTGAAAAGTTATATCAGTCATATGACCCCTTGTATGCAAAGTGTTTGACAAAATTCTTCGAGCCTTCAATCAGCATTTTAAGGTCGAAATTGAGCAGGATTATTATAGTGGTATCAGAGCTTGCTTGTAAAGTGTTTGACAAAATGTCAAACCACTGAAGTATAAAGATTTTTGGTGTTTGAAGAAGTTATAACCTATTGGGGTTATTATAGTGGTAAACCCTAATCCGCTGGCATAAATAGGGGCGCAGCCGGTTGTCTCATTATTTCGATCGAAAGTTAGAGACAGACAGGCATCCGCCTTATCAACCATCCAAAAAAGGTATGAAACATTTGTTTTTTCCCTTCTTCTATTGTTTTAGTTAAAATTTATATGTTTTTAGTATTTAAATATATTTTTTTTGTATATTTTATTATTTTTTATATATGTTTCTTTGTATATTTTATTTTACTGTTCATGCTTAAGCCTCTAATGTCATTGTGAATCTCTAAATACACAATTAATATATTTTTTAAAGATAATTTTTCATCCATATTAGATCTAAATATATAATATTATCTTTTAATTTAAAGTTTATTTAAATACACTGTAACTATTTTACCTAATCTAAACTCTAAAACTAGCCATAGTTCCATGACCTTTAAAAAAATCTCTAACATTAATTCTAACTTCAACTATAAGCTTTACTCCAATTTTAATCATAATTGAAATGCTAACCCTAATTTTTTAAAACCTCAATATAATTATTTCTCTAACCTAAGATGATGCTAAAATTAACTATATATCACTAATCCAAACCCTTACCATGTGATGTAAAACGTCAACTATAAAGCCTAATGTTGACTCTACCCATAACCCAAACATAAAACTTAGGTATGTCACTTTAACCCAAACCCTATTCATGACCAACCATGATGTAAACCCTAACCTTAACCTCAAATAATATTTTCAAACCATATCTAAACCTCAACCCAACCAAATTCTAATTCTCTCCCTAACTAAGAGATGATATAAACACTAATCGTAACCCTATCCCTAATCAAATTCTTAACTCTAACCCTACATGGTGCATTATATGAATCCTAACACTGGCCTTTATTATAGCCTTAACCATAAACCATGACCTTAACTACAATTTTAATCATAACCAAAGTTACGCTAACAATAATTTCCTAAAAAAATATTTCTCTAATCTAAGAATAATTCTAAACCTAACTATATCACTAATACAATTTAACCTAACCCAAACCTTAATCATGATGTTAAACTTGACCTTGACCCTAAAGCTTAATATTAGTAGTAACACTTATGCTAGCCATCCCCAAACCTAACTATATTTTTATTCCAACTTTTAACTCTAATTTGCTAACCATGATTTAAACAAGGTCCACACCATTTAACCTCAATGCAAAACCCTAAACCTAAACTTTATCCTAGAGAGAGAGAGAGAGAGAGAGAGAGAGAGAGAGAGTGTGTGTGTGTACATAAATAGATCTATATATGCATATGTGTCATGATATGTATATTTGCACATATCATGTACGTGTGTGTATATATATGCACACATATGCACATATATACACACACATGATATAGATATATGTGCAAATATACATATCATGTACATATATGTATATATCTATATATACATATATATATATATGCACATATTTGCTTCGTGGACCTAAATTACACTTGACAAGTTTATATGCACACATATGTCTAAAACCTTTGAACATTCAATCTAACTTAGATAGAAATATAACTTGCACACATGTAGTTCTTAAAAGGTCCTTGAGTTACAAACATTATATATAACAACATGTGTGTTTTAAAATTTAGTTTTCTTTTAAGGTATATGTTCATTTATGTTTTAGGACTTTTATATATATGTAGACATGTACATGCATGTTTAATTTTATTAAAACAATTTAGATACACTTGTTTTTTAATTTTGTCAAATTGTACATACATATGTTAATATAAATTTCAAGTTTGTTAAATGTCATACATTTTAATTTAAATTTTCAGGTTTACACATTATACACACACCTACATACATTGACATGGCTGATCAACAGCCTTCTATCCCCCCCAAGCAGCCTGTCCCCCTCGAGCAGCCTATACCTGGGCCCAACCAGCCTATCCTGGGCCCTGAGCAATAGCCTATACCCAGGCTCAAGCAGCCTATCCCAGGCCCTAAGCAGCAACCTATCCCCCCTGAGTAGCATCATGTCTCTCATGATTAGCTACCTATCCCACCTCAGGATCTCTATGATCACACTAACCAGGAGATTCATAGACTTCAGGAATCCCTGACTAGTGGCACATGCTCTAGTGTTTATAGTGGTACATGCCAGAGTATCTTACGCAGCTTGACATTTATTCGAGATGAGATTCATGGCGCTACCCCATATTCTACACATACTATACAAATTTTCCTTGACAGTAAGAGATGAGAGGTCTCCTTTGGTCTTTCACTCTAGGAGGTGCAGGGCTTGGTGCCCAAAGATGTCCTGAAGAGGGAATGTTTCCCTCATTATCTTTCACAAAAGTATGTGAAGGGGTATTCTCCCCTTAAGTGTACAGATCCATAGATGGCTGCATTGATATACCCACGCTTTCTTGCTGCCCATGGTCGTTATCCAAATAACGACCAAATTCCACTTTATTTTTCCCAACAACTTTATGCAGAGGTTCGCTTACGCAAGCCGATGAACTACACAGATTTACCAGGACATTTAGGATAGAGGCGTGGTAGACTGGCTGATAGGTAGCCAGGTCATCCCCCACTGGCACATAGATTGATTTTCAGAGAGAGGGCACCTTCTATTTCCCCTGTGTTAGGTCCATCAGCTAATGAGACCATGCGTAGCACTCAGTTACATGGGGTCCTTCAGGGAGTTGGAGAGATTGCAGCAGCTGATAGATCTATTTTGAGTGATGAGGTTGGTCAGTATTTGATGTCTCGTCGGCGTTCCAGATCATCATCCTATGCTTCATCTTCAGGCTCAAACTTATACAGTGCAGCAGGCATCCCTTCAGTGGCTAGCTTAGAGGGTCTCACTGGAGTGTTGGCACAAGATACTATGATCGGTCTGGCTGAGGATCTATTAGATACATATAGATTTGTATCAGAGCATCTTGGCATACCCATATCAGATGTTCGAGGTCGTGTCCATGGTAGTACTAGGACACATCCTCAGCCATATTCCTCTCATCGATCAGGTAGTGGTCATGGTGTTCATAGTGGTCATGGTGGTCATGATCCATCTACTGACCACTCTTTTGCTCCAGAGAGACATATACATACCACTGACCCTTCAGCCAGTGTTACAGTGCAGGCTCAGAGTTCAGATGTGGGCCTTGATGATGTTGATTTGAGCTTGTCGACCACAAGATGGATGAACTTGTTGACACGTGATGATTCTACTTCTATGCCATCTCATCTACATAGTCCACATGTGCCAATCACCAGTCATGGGGCCCGCGTAGATGCAGAGATTGACCTTGATGCGACGCAGTAAAATTTGGATGCATTAGCGGACACGATCGATGCTAGGCAATTTGAGTATTATCAAATGCTACCATCTACACAGGTAATTTTTTTTTGTTCATGTTAAAATTTCAATCATTTGAAACTAATTTAATTTAGACATGTGCATGTGTGCACATGTATGTATATCATGCACGTAGATTCAAATATAATCATGTAGAGAAATTTTAATTTGATGTGTTGCACGTGCACATGTACAATGTAGGCCCCGAACATGCCTCTTTTTACTCCAGCTTTGATGCCAGATCGTGTACGTCGTCGAGACTCATTGGATGATGTCAGTAGTGGACAGGTAATATTTATTTATGTTTTGATTATGTGTACATGTATTTCAATATCACTTTCTCTTGATTAAATGTATGTATGTATTGATATCACTTTCTCTTGAATTTATATATAGGGGTTAGCACATCCTAGTGAGCACCTTGATACTAGTCAGTCTTCAGACTGCATTGTGAGGAGGCGTGGCAATGATAGTCGTGCCCCTGATGATCTATAGTTTTTTTTATCTAGATGATTTGTTGTAGAGTTCCATCCAGAGAGAGATTCATATATTAGATAGACACTTTATATACACACATGATGCATGTTATATTTATATTTGATTTGATATACATGTATACCTAGATCTACATGTCTACATGTGTGCACGCTATTTATATTTGATATTATCTTCTGATAGATCTCTAGATAGATACATGTTTTTATTATTTGTTCTCGAGATGATTGATACATGTTACATTATGTTGTGGAATCTAATGTACATTATAGATCTAAATCTAGTATATTATAAATTGTTTCTATCTAAGATATGTAAGTAATTTATTTAGATATGTACGTGCACATTTAATTTACATTGATTATATATACATATATATAGTTCATGTAATTTAAATGTCTGGTAATATATCATGTATTAAATGTTCAAGTATTAGGTAATTAGTTGTACATAATTCCTAACTCGAGTAAATCTATAGAACGTTCATCCCTTTTAAATTTGTATGTACATATCCTAGAATTTTATCCCCTTAAGACTAATGTTCTAAAATTCAAGTCCAACTTAAAACATGTACATGTCCAAAATTTAGTTTAAACAAATTGCAATTTGAACTTGAAAGCTCACATGTCAAGTAATTAGTTAAATCGAAAGCTCACATGTCCTAAAATTGAAAGCACATGTCCTAATTAGTTAAATTGAAAGTGTACATGTGTTCTAAAATTGACACGTTAAATGAAATAGAAAGTTCAATATAATAGAAAGTTAAATGAATCCAAGACATTTAGTTAAAAATGAAAGAGTAAAAGTTCAATTTAGAAAATTAGTTACTGGACACCAAATTTCAAATTGATCAAATAATTGTTCAACCAAATTTGAAATAGTTGGAACCAAATTTCAAATTGTTCTTGAGTTACATTTCAAATTTTAATCATAGTGAAATTTTAATTTGTACACATGTATCCTAGAATTTTATCCCCTTAAGCCCAATGTTCTAATTCAAGTCCAACTTAAAACATGTACATGTTCAAAATTTAGTTAAATAAATCACAATTTGAACTTGAAACCTCACATGTCCTAAAATTGAAAGCTCACATGTCAGGTAATTAGTTAAATTGAAAGCTCGCATGTCCTAAAATTGAAAGCACATGTCCTAATTAGTTAAATTGAAAGCGTACATGTGTCCTAAAATTGACAAGTTAAGTGAAATAGAAAATTCAATATAATAGAAAGTTAAATGAATTCAAGACATTGAGAACTAAAAATGAAAGAGTAAAAGTTCAATTTAGAAAATTTGTTATTGGACACCAAATTTCAAATTGATCAAATAATTGTTCAACCAAATTTGAAATAGTTTGAACCAAATTTCAAATTGTTCTTGAGTTACATTTCAAATTTTAATCATAGTGAAATTTTAATTTTTACACATGTATCCTAGAATTTTATCCCCTTAAGCCCAATGTTCTAATTCAAGTCCAACTTAAAACATGTACATGTTCAAAATTTAGTTAAACAAATCACAATTTGAACTTGAAAGCTCACATGTCCTAAAATTGAAAGCTCACATGTCCTGAAATTGAAAGCACATGTCCTAATTAGTTAAATTGAAAGCGTACATGTGTCCTAAAATTGACAAGTTAAGTGAAATAGAAAGATCAATATAATTAATTTTACAAACTTCTAATTTCATCCCCTTAAGACAAGCAGTGTTCAAATTTCTTTCCCTCAAGGTGCACATGTCAGGTAATTAGTGTACACACATACATATAAGTTCATAATTTCTATAATTAGTTACTTTATGACAATTTGAATTCAAGACATCGAGTTAAAAATGAAAGAGTCAAAGTTCAATTTAGAAAATTAGTTATTCCACCAAATTTCAAATTCATCAAATGATTGTTCAACCAAATTTCAAATAGTTTGAATCAAATTTCAAATTGTTCTTGAGTTACATTTCAAATTAGGAGTTGTTTCTATCTCATATCAAGTGGATCAGCTCATTCTTGGATAACACTTAATATTTTCTCATGATCATCAATATGGAGCCTCCACTTACGTATTCCAGGTCCTTTGACTGGATGAAGAGTTAGACCAGTGGGAATAACATGGTTACTATATTGATATACCTTATTGTTAGGTTGATAATCGGTGAAATGAATCCCATTTTTAAGTGCTTTTATTTGCTTCAAATATGTTCCTTGTACAACAATAGAACCTGCACATGTACACATTTAAAAAATACATCAATCTTGATTTTAAGTCAAAGAATTTGAATTCATTAAAAACATAGATACTTGACATACATATATACATAATTCAACTATATACTAACTTGTGGGAAAAATAATTTCATCACTTATTTCAGTCTTTGTTAGCTTCTCTCTTTCCATGTTGCAACGTAATAAATAATAGCTAACACCACCTACATTTTCTGATTCTGCCATGACTACAAAAACATTTCCTACACAAACTTATATATGTCAAAATTCTGGATACACGTCATTTACATAAGTACATATATATAATAAAAATTAACCAAAATTATGAAAAATGTATACATGTACATGATCCAGGTATATATATAGTTCATACATACCAACTCTGATCAATCCTAAAATATGGTTATAATCACTAGAAATCAATGGAATATCATCATAGTTTTCGTCCTCAAACTCATTCGTATTAATAACATCTAGTGGCACCAAAGTCCATTCACCCACATATCCATGTTCTTGATTAATGCAACCACCATAGTCTTCATCAATACAATTAGGACAAAAACATGAGTATTCTCTTGTGTACAATGACCACACATTACTATTTGTACTCATAACTGAATGCAAAGATCATGTCTTCTCTACCCTCTTGCATGCATGCATTGATCTTCTATCAACACCTGAATGTACACAAGGTCCATAATTTAGTTAGAGATCATCTAAGGTAACATATTAAATATAAATTTAAGATTCAATTTAAAAATATGAACAAATTAATTTATATATACCTGATACCTCCCAAAACATTCTAAATGGTATGACTCGATCCGCTTGTGATGATGTGTTATCTATATTTGTTGGCACCGAAAAATGTGTTTTGCACCACTCAACCACATCATGAGAATTATGAATGTGATATCCTTTATAGTCCATTTGATACTTTCTTAAAGCACATTTGATACAAGCTCCTGCACCATCATGCTCAACCTTTCCATGTCCACTCTCAAAAAAACTCCAAATGTGTGGTATATTAAGGTATCGATGATATCTACATAATGCATAAAATGGTCTAGCTAATTTAAATTGTGTTGCACATCCATCTGACCATACAAAATGTTTTTCTATTTTAATGTTTTTGTTTTTCAAATATTCAAAAAATGTCTTAAAACAATGTTCCACAAAATGTGTGTCATGTTCTTTGTCATCATTAATATAAAAGTGATACTCTTTTTTAATGACTCGTGCTTGATCTATACTTTCCACACCATCCATATCAATTTGTGCATGTTGATAAGACACTTGAACCATAATAGTAACTTGCTTTGTATAGTAGTATTCTGCTTGAAGTTGTTTTTGAGATATGAAAGAGTAATTCTCTGCAAAGTCAACAACAGATAGAATTGTTTCGAGTGGAAAAGTTTCTCTTAGTGTTTGAAATTGTTCTGCTTGCCACTTAGCAAAAAATGCATGGCGTATATATGGTTGAATCAATTCATGAAAATTTGACATAAATTCTCCAGCCGATATCTCATCCTCTACATATTCTAACCTTGTTGATTCTTTTCCAGCTTTTGTTTCTGACTTTATGTACTTATATCTCTTACATTTTACCATCCTTGTCATATTAGTATCTTCTTCTCTCAAAGGAAATTTAGTCAAGTTACCACATGTTTCACAAGTTCCTCTTATGCAATCTATTTCACCTATTCCACAATCATTTGGTTTGTCACATAAGATTGATGTTATGAATTGACTCGGTCGTTTAGGAAAAGTATTTTGAGAAGTTCCACCACTTTCTTCTATCATCTTTCGAAACCCTTCATAGTACAGATCAAATTCAACATGATACCGACAACATGTTTCAAAAGATTTATTTATCTTCACAAAGTAGGGCTTCAATCTTTCAAACATTGTTTGTCCAATCTTTATGTTAGGATTTAAATTACAAAATGAGAGATACAATTCATGTTGAGTGACATCCAACCAATGTTTTGTGTGTTGAATATATTCCTTAGGCCCAATCCTCTGCTTGATGATATCTCTTCTATTTGGTGAAGGACGAGTATTATCAATCCAAAATTGAATAACTAAGTTCTTAATTGTTTTCCCAATCATGTCAGATCAAGGAGCTCTACACATTAGTGCCCAATTGCCTTCTAATGTACTATCATTCAAATTGTTTCTCCTTTTCAAATAATGTAGTATTGTCTTCCAACTATACCCGAAATGAGATGATAATGAAGAGATCTATCTATTTTGGGATGTCTTCTTATTTAAAATAGATGTCAGTATCACTCTTCGTGCAATGGATTTATCTGCAAATCTATTTTCTTTCCCAATGGAATGTAACCCTTCCTTAACACTTTCAACAATATCTTTTTCTAGTTTAGAAGTCCTCCTCTTTTTTATACTTGTATCTATACCCAATAGTCTTAGTGGCTCTTTTAATTCATCTTTAAGAAGTGAAATTGATAATAGTTGAGTTTTCTCCACTATTGATAGATTCTAAAATTGTGCAATTATGTCTTTAGACTTTTTATTCAATTTCCTCTTCGTAGTATGTGTAGGTTGATTAGCATATTCTCTCAATTTTTCCACATCCATTTCAATTAAATGATCTATGTTTCTATGATTAATTTTTCTCTTCAATCTTTGAGCTAAATTAACATTCTCATTTGTTGTTTGATCTCGGGCTGCACAAGAAAAAATGAAACAAAGTCTTAATATACAATCTCTTTAGGGGACATATATGTATACATATATACATGTTTAACTTGAGTGAAATATTATGTACTTGATTAAATTATCTAACCTTCAGATGGTCCTTCTTCAATATCCATTGCTTCATCTTCAATTTCCTCATGTCCAACATTTTCATCATCTACTAGAGTTTCACATGCACGATATAACAAATAAAATCAAGTAAGTTTATAAGGGGAAATATCGCTCACTAAATTTAAAAATTAAAGATATAAAGTTTGATAGAGACCTAGAATTCTAGAGAGATCTATATTATATACTTGCAAGAGATGCACATGTACCTGTTTGAACTTGGGATGAACCTTCTCCAATGTTGGTAGGTTGTCCTAGTTGACTACATCCTAAATAAATTCATTTATTTAAATTTAATCATAATCTAATAAACCTTAATGGACTATAAATTATTAACATAATTGAATAAACAAGGCAATTCCCATGCTAAATAAATTCATAATTTAAATTTATTCATAATGTAATATTTACCCTAAGGACTAATATGGACATAATTGAATAAACCCTAATGGCTTAAATATGAACATAATTTCAAATAAACTCTTAATATTAAGTTAATCTAGTAATGTTAATTTAAGATAAATATCATATTCCTAATTGGATTTAAACCCTAATTCTAACTAAATAAACTAATTAAATACATTGGAAAAAATATTGTGCATGTGTACCTGATCTAAGATAGTATCTTGCTAGTGTTTTTTGACGATTTTCATCTTCTTGTTCCTTAGTTCTTCTTCGTGCATATTTACTTGCTCTTTTAACTTTATTGCCCATGTCGTAAATTCTTCCTCCAAAATTCAAAAATAGGTTGAAGTTTGTCAAATATTTCTTTCTTCCCAATTCAAAAGCCAATAACTTGATTTCACATAAATGCAAATTGTAAAAAATGAAACTCATATTTATATACAAAATTTTTTTTAAAAAAAAACCTCCTTATTGGCCGACTAGGGAAAAACCCTAAGGAGCCGACTAGAGAAACACCCCTATGGTCGGGGTAGGGATTATCCCGCTTTCATAGTTTCGATCGTAACTAGCTTGACAATTTCGATCAAAACTATGAAAGCAGTTTGTTGACCCCTAGTGTAAACCATTAATAGTTTCGATAGAAACTAAGACATTTAGTTTCTATCGAAAGTTTGCAAAATAGTTTCGATAGAAACTAAGTTTCTATCAAAACTAGGTAGATAGAAGCCCACATGAATAGTTTGAAGTTTTTACAATGATTTCCTTTCTTCGGAGTTGAATTACCAGGTTCAAATGGAGCACTGAAGACCTGAAATTGTACATGATTGAAGTACTCTGAACTAGCTTTCTAATAACTGAATTTGGTGCTTTTCAAATTTTTTAGGTATATATTTTTAACATGAATTAAATATAGGTTTATTATAAAAAATAAACTGAGATATTCGACGCTCATGGAAAAATAGTAAATATAAAAATAAAAATTTTGAAAAATAAGTACGGTCTTTGTATTTGAGTCACCTTTCAATCAAATTTTTCTTTTTAAAAATTGGGTAAATATATAATAAGTTACATGTATCAAAAGCCACATATGTCTAAATTAGTGTTATGCCAACTTTAAACTACAATAAAATATGAAATACTAACGATAAAGATATAAGACCAACTCTACGGTTTAGGTATGGATGTTAACAAACTAAATTCGAAAGAATCACATTTATATCTATTGTAGAAAAAAATTTGTGTGTGTCAAAAACAATGTCACTCTTTAAAAATCAGGTTTTTGATATCATACCAATTTTCGTAGGAGAAAAAATAATTCAATAAAATCAATTTTTAAAAAAATTTAAAAAATAGATTTAGAATCTAGACACAAAATCCTAAAAGACTCTAGTTTACTTCATCTTCAAATTCCTAACCGTTAAACAGGAATTTGCATTTGAAATTGAATGTTTTCTTAAAAATTCAGAGTTTAGTGTCAGTTTAGGCAAAAAAGTGTAACCCACTATTGTGGGTTCTGGAGAGTATGGAGATAAGTATGGAGAGTACAATAAGTATTCATAAAGATACTTATCTATTTGATAAGTATGGAGAGTATTTATAAGTATTCATAAGCATGTTTGACCAATCAACTGCCTTGGAAACAATTATAATCAGTTCAAACTCCTTTATTTGTAATTACCAACTTTTAAGCAAAAATTGCTTAGGAACTTTTGAAAGTTGCATAGCAACTTTTTGTTGCATTTTGCAATTTTGAACATAATGAAGTCCTAAGACTCTCAAACCTTCCTAAGACCTATATAAACTTATTCTAAAGTCTTTTCAACCATTTTGGACTATATTCCTTATTCTAAGCCTAATATTTAGCCCTTATAGGTCTCTAAGGATTCATGGTTTATAGAAACACCAAATGAACCTTGAACCTTTACAAATGGGCTTATAAGAACATGAACTTATTCCTAAAATCCTAAAAAGAACTCAAGTCCCTTGAGTTGGTATTGTGTCCAATTGATACCCAACCTTTTCAATCTTTGTTTGAGTCATCCAAGTTGCATCTTCATTGGGTGTGTCCTTCCATTTGACTAGGTAGGAATAATAGGTGCCTCTCCTGGTTTGTTTTGTAACCTTCTTGTCCTAAATGCATTCAATCTGAGGTTTAGTGACCTTAGGTAACTAAGAAACATCAACATTGTCCTTATGACCTGTCCCTACATCACAAACATCAGTAGGTGGCTTATATGCATAAAGATCAGAAATGTTAAAAATTTGAGAAAAGCCTATGTCTAATGGAAGATCAATCTTATATGCATTGTTTGCACATTTCTTGAGGACTTATCTCCATACTCTGACATCAAGGACAAAGGGTGTCCTCTAAAACACTATATGGACTTTGTGTTACCATACATTACCTTGTAATACGAAAAGTCATATCTATAACTAGACCCACATATCCTTCTTTGCAATTCATCACTTCAATATTTACATTAGCACCTATTGTTTTGTACAGGTTACAAGACTAATATATACCAATTCTGGTGTTGCTCTTTTAGCATTGGCATCAAATGCACTCCACAAACTATGGAAATGGCTACAGAAGGAGTGGAATCCATTTGGAAAGGTGATGCTCTTAATTTGGAAAGAACTTTTGTTTGCTATTTAGAAAATTGTCTTTTAAGTGACTAGGACAGTGATCTTCTCTATAGTCTACTGTCAATCTTCAACTGCAAATGTGGCAGCAAGCTAGTGGGATTGTGATGACTAATGATATCGGTGCTACAAATCTAGAAGAAGTTGATGCTTGCATAGCTTTGTCTAAGAATGATTCCTATGTAATGTCTACCTTTGGTGGAAAGGTCTCCTTGTTCAATATGATGCCATTCAAGGTGTAATTTTCTTTTGGTGGCCTTTAAGCTTCATTTTTACCTTTATTGTACACCAAGAATGTAAGAGTTCTTGAATGGAGAAATGTTAAATGTGTTTTGATTTCTTTTTGGGAGGTTTCTAGATTTCATTCTTACAATCTATCAGTACAACTTTCTTCCTTTGTGATTTATTATTTTGATGCATCACAAAGTATGCTATCAAAATTTTGTGATCTATGTATCAAACTTTTCTTATCTAGCTCAGTATCTTCAATAAAGATAATACTTCAAATATTTAAGGTCTTTAATGTAGATCTATAGAGTATGACTACCAAATTTATTTCGAATTTGAATGCTCTTGAAATTGTTTGCATATATTTTATCTGTGTCAACATTTTCTATGATCCATTATCACCTTGTCTTTTCTAGATCATTGTTTCAATAATGCATTATAGAGTATGATCCACGTTCTTATAATCCATTGTCAAGATTGTTATTATTTTTTTAATTCATTATATTGATGGGTGTTTGAACTCTTTGAAAATCTTTATTATAGACCAAGAAAGTAAGACTATCTAATTTGTTTTCAAATTCAGTTATTTTTTTGATTTTTTCCTATCAATATTTTAGATCATGTTCTATAATCTACCATCACAATTTTCATGTTCTCTAACTTCCTATCTTAATCATGATAGATAATGGAGTATGTGTCATTTCTATAATGTCTTGTTAATAACTTATAAATATTGATGCAAAAGAGATTTATGAAGTCATATCAAAATCTTTGAAATTCATTAAATTCTAAGAAAAATAGTGTACACTAAGTAAACTACTTATAAACAGAATCTTTATTCGCTCTGAATTTTCATTTTTTTGAGTTGATTGTGTATTTTTGTAATCTCAGAATTAGAAATCATATCTTTATCTATCATCATAACTTTTCTCTTTTCTAGCTCATTATCTTGTCTGGTCCATTATAAACCTAACCACACTCATATGAAAAAGTCTTAATTTGTATCTTAAATTGGAAAGCTTGTAGACTTGATTGCAGGTATCTTCGAAATTATATTTATGATCTAGCATGACTTTTTGTTTCTTTTCAAGCTCACTCTACTAAATTATACATCATGGTAGTTCTCTTTTTCACTAATTCACTGTCTAGTTTATAGATTCTAAAATATGAATTGCAAAGTCGATGCAAAAATGTTATACACGGTCAAAGTGAATTGTCCTCATTCTATTCATTTTGTTTTATTGTTTATTTTATAGGAAGAGTATTTGGGGTCATTCAATATGATGACATTCTAACTTGTGTCTTTTCAAAACTTGTTTAAACTAACTAGGTAAAAATGAAGCTTAAAGGCCACCAAAACAAAATTATAGGCTTGGCATTTTCACACACTTTGAATGTATTGGTATCTTCTGGGGCCAATGCCCAAGTTTGTCTTCATTTGTATATCCATTGCCATCTCATTTTGTACATTCATATGTTTATAGATTCAAATTACTAAATGTTTGGCCAATGTTCTGGCAGCTCCATTTCTCGAGCATTGTATGAAATAAATCATGTGATATGAACGGAACAATAGTGTGGAGGTAGAAATGTGCACGACACCCTAAGTCTCATGCACTGAGCAATTATGCTTTAGAATCAAATTTTGTGCAGTTTAGAAGGCTCCTATGAGAGCAAAGCTTTTGCAATAATTGGCACAGCCCATCTAAATTTCTACCAAGCATTGGTCTCAATTTCAACCAACATGTCTTCCCTTTGCCATCGAATGTATGGTACTACCATAGAAAATTAAGGGGTCTTGGTCGCAATTTCGATGACGGTTGAAAGGGATCTTGGTCACAATTTCGATGACCATTGGTATTTTTTGTCATCAAACGTTTGGCTTTACCGTCGAAAAAGTCAGGGAGTGTACATCAAAATTTTGACCAACAATGGATGCAAATGAGGAAATAAGAGTTCTGGTTGGACTAAGGAAATCGACAAAACTCGCATCGGTAAGTCAACCTTTTTGAAGTCAAAATTTCAACACATAATTAATGTGACGAAAAACTAACTAAAAAAGATCGACGACAGGTTTAGTCGTTCATTCGACCAACTCTGGTCGTAATTTCAGTCTTTTCTCGTCAAAATTTAGGGCTAAATTTACTAGTGAGGGGTGTTTAAGACCTACAGGTAGATCCGTGAGCGGTTCACATGGAAAGGGCTCAAGAATGATGTTCAAAAGCATGTCAGGAAGTGTGTAGTTTGTCAGTGGAATGAGGGAGAACACACATATCCTGAAGGGTTGTTACAACCTTTGCCCATTTCGAATAGGAAATGGGAAAGTATTTCTATGGACTTCATCACCGGGTTACCATGAGTACAAGGGAAAGATTGTATCTATGTGATAGTTGACCGACTGACGAAGTTTTCTCACTTATTTGCTATTCCATCTACTTACACAGCAACACAGGTGGCCGATCTTTTCTTCAGAGAGACATTCAGGTTACAAGGGCTACCTAGTTTCATTGTCAACGATCGGGATAGTAAATTCATGAGTACTTTTTGGCAGGAACTATTTAGGTTGTGTGGTACAGATCTTACACCTAGAACTAGTTATCATCCACAAACAAATGGGCAAACAGAGATTGTGAATAAATGGGTGGAAGAATATCTGAGGAACTATGTGATTGCACAATAGAGGGCTTGGGTCAAATGGCTACATATGGGAGAGTACTATTATAACACCACTTATCATATGTCCATCAAGATAACTCCATTCATGGCATCGTATTGTTATGAAGCACCTAGTTTCATGGATCTGGTTTTGGGGGATAGTAGAGTGCCCAAAGCAAAACAGTTCTTGTAGGATAGTCAAGATATTTTGAGGGTGCTCAAGGAGAATATACATCAAGCCCAAAATCAGTAGAAATTGTATGCTGACCAGCATTGGATAGAGCGCAGTTTTGAGGTTGGGGATATGGTTTACCTGAGGCTACAACCATACAGACATTCATCACTCAAGAAAAGCGGAGCTGAGAAGTTGAAGCCCAGGTTTTATGGCCCCTACAGAGTGATTCACAAGGTGAGCGAGGTTGCTTACAAGATTGAGCTTCCAAAGGGTAGTCGAGTGCATAATGTGTTTCATGTGTAAAGGCTTAAGAAAGCCATCGGACAGAGAGTTCTGTCTTTAGCAGAATTACCACCATTAGATGAGGAGGGAAAGCTCGTATTAATTCTTAAGGCTATTCTAGATACTAGGGAAAGGACTCTTCGAAGCAAGTTGATTAAAGAATATTTAGTCAAATGGAGATATCTGCTAGAGGAAGATGCTACTTGGGAGAGTGAGCAAGTGCTACAACAAACATGACTGAGATTTCTTAAGGACGAGCAATTTCAAGGAGGGCGGATTGTAATGACCCCATCTTTTAGCCTTCACATTCTCCAAAGTCTAAGTGGAGCATAAGAGGAAATTAAATTAATTTCTTATAAATTCATTAAATAAATTTAAGTTAAAAATTAAAGGTGACTTTATATTTAATTAATTATTGTATTACAAGGGAGAAGCTTCTAGAGTGTGTATTAATTATTAGAAAGGTGGAAGCCTCTAGTAATTTATTTTTCTAGAAGCACAATTAATTATTGTATTGCAAGGAAGGAGTTTCTAGAGAGTGCATTGGGGAGATGGGAGCTTATAGCACTTGCAATTAATTAATGTTTTAGTTCCTTCTAGAAGGGTGAAGGAAAAAGATAAATAGGGGTGAGAGTCTCATTGTTTAGCATGGGATTTTTGTGAATGACATTTGATAAAAGCTTGGATGTGTGAATCACATCTCTTTCTTGGCAATAGAGGACGTCCATCCTCTCTTGTAACCTTTTAGACGTCATTCCCTTGGGGTTTGGCCTTTGGAATACATTTCTTTGTACTTGATTTCATCATTTTAAAAATTAATATAATTTCAACATCGGTTCAATCTTCAGTTTGCATAAAAATCTATTTTGGCTATTGGTTCAGTTTTTGGGCATTTGAGGGTGCCAATTACAATTTGATTCCTTTACAACATGATTTTCTCATCTAGATCATCGCCCTCTCAAGCTGTAATGTTCCTCTTCTTTATTAATTTTATCATTTGGAAAAACTATTCTTATTTTAGTGACTACTTTGATTATTATTATTATATCCATAACGGTGGCATCTACAACATAGGCATGCACACAGAAGGGAGAATGATAGGCCCCATATCCAATGACAATTATCTTCTTCTTATACCTAGATGGATTTCAATAACCTATTCCAAAGCACTATTTTTTGTGCAGAATGAAAGGATCTAGAATGGTGGAATGATTTGGGTTGATGTTTTTTTAATTTTAGATTTGGTGAGATAACTCAAATGATTATCAGAGAAACCTTAAAAAATCATATTTCAATCTCAATTCTTCACCAAACTTTGCGCTTGGCAAATAGGATAATGAATTTATTTGCAAAATATATTGCAGTTGCAAATCTAAATGGATTTAATGATTTTTTTATGTAATATATAAATGTGATGATATTAAATTATAAGAAACATCTATATTATTTTCCTTATTTTTTATTCAATTTGTTTGGATAATTTTTTTTTTGTGTAATAACGAGGTTGCAAAAATTATAAATGTAAATAATATTTATATGTGAAATTATACATGTATATTATTTTGGTAACTTTTTATTCCATTTGGTTGGATAGGTTTTGCAATTAATTTGTTTGTGTAATAATGAATATTTCAATCAAGTTATACATCTATATTAGTAACATTTTATTAAATTTGGCTAGATGTGATTTTTCAACGAATTTTGTAATATATATATTTTTTGTTTAATAATGTATGTTTCAAAAAAATTATACTTTCCTATCAACTAAATGTTGCAGGTACAAAAATATGTGACTGCTAGTTATTATAGTTATTGCTTTCAAACATAATTGAACTTGTAAGCCAATAGCCCATCTAAATCGATTTTGCTGAAATATAAGTTAATTTAAGAAAAGTAAAATTTCATCCTTCAAAATAGAATTTTTTTTTTATCAATTTTTATAAATCAACATATGTTTAAGAATGTTCTTAAATCTAATTATAAATTTGCATTATAAACATAAATAGCTCTATATCTCTCTCTAATATCAAGAGATCTTGTTTTTAGAAAATAATGTGAATTCTATTTAATTAAGATCTATTATTTCAATATGAATAAATACTAAATACAAATCTCATTACATCCAATTGGGAGAAGTGGATTTTGTTAATTTAAGGTCCACTCAAGACTTATTTATTTAGTGTGCTAAGAATCTTTCATTTTTGAGAAAAAAAAAATAGTAATCATATAAATAGATATTATTTATCTTATAGTTTTTTTGTTATAAACATAGAAAAATCAAGCAATACAAAACATATCTCAAACATCACTTTCAATGACTTTAATATATATATATATATATATATTAAAGAACTATTTTATAAAAACAGTTATAACAAATCATCAAATTCTATCCAAAAATTTAAGATACATAAAATTTCTCTAACCAACCAAACAATGTTGACAATAGACAATTGAAGAAGATAAGCGCTCAATTACAAGTCTTGAAATGCATTCATTAAGTACTATTAGTCTATTAATTTAATCAATCACAATAAAGAATTAAACTTTCTATCAAAAAATACTATAATCCATATTTACTCTATATTTTACAAAAATTACAAATGTCAATTTTCTCTTTTTTCATTGGTTTATAATATCAGAGTAATTCTTTTTTCCTTCAAATTTTAATTTTAAACTAATTTAATAGTATTTGATTTTTCTAATTATACCCATATGTTTTTTTTTTTAATATTTTAATTATATTAGTAATTATTATATTAAATATTATTTTATTCAAATTAGAAATTATTAATAATTTTATTTATTTATAAGATTATTTTTTTAAAAATAAAAAATAAATATATTTTTTATCGCTTTATTGTTGAAAGCCCAAAAACGTGCAACTACTAGTTTATTAGTTTTTTTTAAAAATAGGGGGTGTGGTGCATACTCAAATTTCTATCTTTCAAGATGTGTTTGATTCAAAAACTAGTAATATTTTTTATAGAATCAACCAATTAGCCAAATATACGAGATAAACTAATCAATGTCAACTATCTTCTTAGGAGAATGATTTCAATTATTTTTAAATTGACATTTGTGGGGGAGGGCATCAAACACTATGTTATATTTTTTGAAAAGAATCAGGACCACTTTGTGAGATCCCCCTTTTTGAAACACTTAATCTCTACCATTTTTGTAGAGAATTGGAATATTAGAAATTAGATTCACAACCCATCAACTCTTTTTTCTCGTTTCATTTTCTTTTTTTTACTGTAATCATCTTGATTTTCTCTTTAAAGTTTACAATTTGATGATTTCTTAAGGAATGAAAAAAGTGACATCTTAAGACCCCTTTTTGGTCCCCCATGATGGTGCACATACCTAACCGCTACATGTAGATGTGGAGTGAAAAATTTAGTTCCCCATTTGGATGGGTGACTGATCATGGTCAAGACTGTCACATTGATAGTGTGGCAATAAAGTGGTACATGATTGCATGCCCACATGGAAAAAAGAAAAGTGCCACCATAAATGCCCACTCTCGCACATTTAACATGAATGGTCTCTTCCTTCCCCCATCTATCCACATCAAATTCATGTCACTTCTCATTTGCCTTTTTCATATGGTACCAATTCAAATGCATTTGAGCATTAATGGTGTAGAACATCACTTATGTCAGTAACCACAACCATCATTCTTAAGTGTTTGTTTCAATATAGAGAAAAGTATGTTTTGCTCCACTTTGTAAACTACATGAATTCTATAAAATAAATGCTTAGTAATGGGAAACTCATGGTCATTAGTCTAGATAACTTTGTTTGGGTAGAAACTTTTCTTCTTTGATTATCATTTGCCTACAATATGTGTTTCCTATATTATCATATTTATTACTAATCTTCACAATAACGTTGGACATGTTAACATTTTCTTTTCACTCCTACAATATTGTCTTGGTCATTTATCAATAGTCGAAGATTTCATAATAAGGAATGGTCACTAATTTCACATAAATCAATATTGTTCCTCCAAGCCATTATGGATCATTTTTTGACCCAAATGAGACTTCTTTTCTTCAGTAAGGCAATGAACCTTGAGTCATCTACTATAAGCACCTATTCACTTATCATTTTCTTATTTGCTATTTATCTCTATTTTGCATTCTTTGAGCTTGAAGGTTCTTTTTCTTACTGGGTGTTTCTTTCAATCACAGTTTATTAGTTTAAAGTTTTCTTTTACATTTTGTATTTTGAAGTTGAATGCATGTGGTTTTTTTTTTTCTTTAATCATATTTCTATTTCTTTCTAGTTGTTTCTTTCAATCACAGTTTATTAGTTTAAAGTTTTCTTTTACATTTTGTATTTTGAAGTTGAATGCATGTGGTTTTTTTTTCTTCTTTAATCATATGCAAAATACATTATCTATAATGTTTCTTGAAGGTGCTTATAAACATGATCATGTACAATGTTTACAAAGGCATTTAATATTCATGGAGATTTTAATATTTTGTTAAAACGTCATTGTGTCATGCTAGTCAAGTCATAAATTTTAGTACATAGTTGTATGAATTTAACATGCAATTAAATTTTCAATAATTTTATTGTTTGTTGATCATAAAGTGTGCATGTGCATGCACACGTGTGTAACTACATGTGAGTGTGTGTATGTGGACCTGTGTATGTTTATGTTTGTCTCTGTGTTTACACACATGTGCGTGCATGCTTGTGCATGTGTATGTTTATGAGTGAGTGAGTGTGTGTGTAAATTAAAAAACATGAAGTCAATCCATTAAGGAAAAAGGCTACACTCATAGAAAATGCATCCATGCACATGTCTTAGTAAATTATCATGTTAATGGTAAATTAAAATCTATATAGTATGAGTATTTTCTTGCATTTAAGTTTTTTTTAATTCTATTAAGCTTCTATTTCATTAAATTTTTTGTAGTTTTATATCATCAAACTAGTTAAAATTTGAACTTAAGTTTGAGCAACTATAGTTAGTTGGAAATCAACATTTCAAAGTTTAGTTTTTCCTTGTAATAAATTTGGTCATAAAACATGCTCTAAAAATGATAGTATTAGGAAAAGAGAAATAATCATCCCTATACTTACTCTAATGATTAAATTGGGCATAAAAATTGAAAATTCTAATAGGTCATCATGAAATTGTAACAAATAGATGTTACAACACATCTTTTGATATGGCTTTACATTCTCATAAGTTGGAACCTAAATGTAAATCTTGATGGACTTTGGTTTCTTGGGTTGTTTGCCCTCTTGTTGAGAACTTGGGTGTGTCCCTCTAGTTTTTCAGGTGGCTTTCCACAGTTGTGTTATGGTCCTCATTGATATATCTTTCTTCTC
The DNA here is from genome assembly GCA_028749045.1 of Cupressus sempervirens. NCBI lineage: Eukaryota > Viridiplantae > Streptophyta > Pinopsida > Cupressales > Cupressaceae > Cupressus > Cupressus sempervirens. The sequence goes on from CM053788.1 coordinate 207,637,924, forward strand.
CCTTTGTACAAGGTTTCGAGTCCTTTCAAAACTTGTTTTTACTTAATCAAAACACATATTTAGTTTTTGCATTACCTCTATATTATTGTTTTGATCCTCAAGATATCATACGTGCTACAATTTAGATTTGTAACATTGATCTACGCTCCTGCTTGGCTAAAATAAAAACATCCTCTTCTACTAAAGCTCTCTTAACGATATTCTTTCCTCTATTGTTGTTGAATTTCCTCTCCAAATCATTGTTGCACGCCTAACCCCCTTTTTTTATTGATGATTGATCTTTCTTGATCCTTGTTCATATTATTACAATATTCATCTCATCTCCTATCCTTCATTGGACAAGCACAAACCTCCAAGACAATAGACATCTTCATAGGATTATAGGAACTTCAAACCCTTTCATTATACACAACCAATGCAATTGACATCTTCTAGGGTTATGATACATGCACAACCTTTTACACACCACAAACACCTCACAATTGAAGCACACACAATTGTTTCCGACAAGGGTTTGTTGAATGTTAGAATATGTTACCTTATCCTATCATAAGTTATTATGTAAAATAATTATACCCTTTCATCTTATACCCTACTCATATTGAAAAGTCAAATTCTTATATATCTAAGGCTTTTATAAATATATTAATGTCCTTGAAATATGATAGATGTAACATGAAGGTAACCAACTTCATCAATTAATACTAATTTACAATTTGAGGATATGAGGGTATTGCCAAATTTCAACATTGAAGCCATGCTTAGTTCCTTTTCATACAAGGGTGTTGTTTTTCATCATGTGTTTCTTCAACAATTAGTATATCCAGTTTTGGTTCCTCTTAATTTCTAAAGCCTCTGCTTTATATTTAAGGTTCCTTCATTAAAAAGTCTTTGCTCTAGTTACATCAGCCTATATTTGCTTAAATTGTAAGAGGGATGCTCATTATTCTCATTTTCTTTTTATTCCAAATTTTACAATTTCTAGGTCATCACACATAAGTTACAAAAACTGAATAAACCAAGAATTTTTAAATGTGATATGTCACTTGCATAGTTTAGGTTCTCCTTCGGAGAAAAGAGAATGTTATAAAGTGCTATAAAGATACTTGACAACCCTCTTTATTGTAGCTCAATATTCTATTACCATCATAGACATAACATTACTTTAAACTATCAATGTTTGATAATGTCAACATTATTAGCCGATAGGCTTTCTCATCGAGGCGATGATCCACTAGAATCATCTCACACAATCAAGATGTTGTGATTTTTTTGGCATCAGAAATGGATGTACACTAATGGAAAATATTGATTGGTGACACCCATTTTAGAAGTGTGATAAAGATGGTACAGGCTAATCTCCAACAAAAAAGTACCAAAGACAAAACAAAGTCATGTAACGTAACTTGCAACAAAGAATATAATCGTTTCCACATAACTCATAATAGATCTGAAATAAATATGCAATTAAAATCCATATGCAAGAGAATAGACAACATACCCACAAAAAATTGTGACACAAAATATAACCTAGGAAACCCTCATTGAGGGAAAAAACCCAACCTCCAAAAGGGACCATCACCATGTATTATTCAGCAAAAAATTATCATTGCAATATAACCATGGAAGCCTTCAAAGCCATAGCCACAATCATGTAATTCATGTGAACAAGCATGAATCCACACATCCCATGTCATGCGTCCAACCTTCACAAATGCTCCCTTCACTAACCTATCAAGCCTTGTCCTGCTCAACTCTTTCCCTTTTTGTCTTTTGTCTTTTCTCACACCAGTGTTTACCTTTGTGGTTGTTTATATAGTAACAAGTCCCACAAAACCACTAAGTGGTATTACATAAACCATGTGCTAAAAATAATGTGCTACCTAACCCATTGACCCCACATTTAATAATGAAAATTTAAATTTTTTTCGCAATATTAAATGATGACATGAAATATTATCACATTGTTACAATGCAACTCATAGAGTATATCCCATGAGAATCTTTACATGTACATCCATCTAGGTGCAACATTACATAATAAAAGAAAATAATACAATATAACAATATTATCCAATGTGTGCAACACCCATAATTTCAACAATCTCCCACTTGTTCTATCTATTGCATAGGGTCAATCTGTAGCCACATAAATGAACAAGGGAATAATCCCTCCCAGCACATCCACCATCATGGATCAAAGTGCTCCATCTTGGTACCCACAACAAAATCAAAATATCTAACTTTTCAAATATGAAAGATCTCACTTCCTATTATGCTACTGCCACTGAACATACATAGAAGTCATCCAAAGAGAAAGCCACCCAACCTGTCGCATTAGAGGATCATAAAATCCTGTACCAACTGAAATGTGAAGTACAAAAACCTAATCCAAAAGGTAATCACATGTATCCATATTTGTCAAAATATCCATAGTTGAAATAGCACCCACATCAAGTGTTAAACACATCCAACTATTCATACCTCCAAAGGTATAACAAGTGAATTTCACATCACCGATATATCCAATCTGTAACCTGTAATCAAAAGCCTTGCAATACCTACCACATATATACCAAGAAGCTCCCACTGCAAAAGATAATGTCAAATTTATAACTAATCCACTTACAACATCTCAAAGAAGTGAATCCATATAGTCTCAAGGACATCTACAACACATAAACCAATAACTTGCAAGAACAAGTCTCATAACAAGTCTCCAACACTCTCCCAAGTTTTCCACAACCAACAGAGGAAAGAAATAAAGGAATAAACATGGCATCTCTTACATGACGTACATGAGCACAAACCAATAATCACAATCTCTAACCAATCTCAAATCCAAAGTAAGTGAAACTGAACATCTAGGAAGATAAGCAAGACCAAAGAGAAATCATGCAAATCATAACCTGTCTCATGTCCTTCTACTTGCACCTCTAGATGTAAACTATGCAAGTATGATCTCCTTCATAAAACCCCAACAAAAAGTCACAACAACACCCAAACCATACCATATAACTAATCATAGATGTAAGTCTCTCATAAGAAGATCAAACTCATAAACCATTCCTAATCCAAAGAATATGTCTAATATAAAACCATCTCCCAAACTCAACAAGTATAACAACATATGCAAATGGAGATAACCAATGCTAAACCATCTCTCAAAGGAACCCTCAAGAACTAACTCATGTACCATAGCTCAAGATTCATATCCATGAAAGACAAGCATAAATAAAATGCACCTGAGAGAAATAATGTGCTATACCTCTCAAGTAGAAAATTGCCAAGTAGACAAAGAGTGGGGAATGAGAATGCTCATCAAGATATCCAAGTCTCCAATCAAGACTCATCTAAGAACACTCTTCTCTGAAGTCCATATCAGGGAATGCCCCTCAGACTTTCCTATTGAAATCAATAACTATCCAAACAATCACATCTCTAATCCAAAACAAATCAGCATCACCACGGTCTCTAAGTATCCATTAGCACCTATAACCAATCAATCTATGCCAACTCCAAATGCAACATAACATTATCATGAAGCATCTAGCTTATGATCAATGTACTCAATACCAAGAAACTAAACCAAGATCAATATCAAAGTTCCAACCATGGCCTCAAGAACATAAGCATGACAACATGATCTAAACCATTTCAACCAAAGAGATAACATGATCCATATGAGCATATTATAACATGTCAAAACTCTAAACACATATCAAGAACATACCATGACATAATAATAAAACCATCCTCACACCGAGGATAACATGTCAAATAAAAGCATAAACCACACCTTTACCAAGAACCCCATTAGTCTTCAAAATGCAACCATCTCCACGCACCATGAAGATAACGGAGAACCCCATGAATTCTCAAGATCTAACCATCTTCACACACCATGAAGATAATCAAGTGCACTATGCAAATGTCAAAGACGCTTCTGTAGCAACAAGATCTAAGACAAGCATCCAACATCTGCAAACACTCAATAAATATATCAATGCCAAAAAACTTTCACTCAACCATGGTACCAAGTCACCTATGACATCATAAAATCCATTTCCTACATGAAGATCCTTCAGGTCTACACTCACACAACCAAAGTGTTAGTACCAGGTAAAACCAAGATCTCTAAACCAAGAAGATACAAACCAAACTAGGAACTAATTCTGCACTATCACCTTCATTGTCACAAGCTCCCACTAAATCATGTATTCATGCTATCTATGACAAAATGATGAAAGACCATCCTCTAACCATGAGAATCAACCAAAGATCAAACCATCAAAGAACTCAAAATGCACATCATGAACTTCTCAAAAGAAACCTATGACATCATAAAATCCATCTCCTATGACATCATAGTACCAAGTCACCTATGACATCATAAAATCCATCTCCTACATGAAGACCCTCCAGGTCTACACTCACACAACCAAAGTGTTAGTACCAAGTAAAAACAAGATCTCTAAACCAAGAAAATACAAATCAGACCAGGAACTAATTCTGCACTATCACCTCCATTGTCACAAGCTCCCACTAAATCATGTATTCATGCTATCTATGACAAAATGATGAAAAACCATCCTCTAACCATGAGAATCAACCAAAGATCAAACCATCAAAGAGCTCAAAGTGCACATCATGAACTCCTCAAAAGAAACCAAATAACCATAATCTTCAACTAAGAAGATATACCATCATAACCAAATCAGGAATCCAAACCAATGAACATCAAAGATGCACCTGTATATCCAATTATGTCATATCAAAATCTATGGCACTATGGTCACATCCATAAACTGAGCATCTAACTCTCAATATGTCCAACCCGTCAGCATAAAATAGTCATCCATAATTCTCCACCATGACTATACCTGGTAACATCTCATCCCTTCTACATAAAGAAAAATTAACAAATCATGTGACTTGGGGTATAGACAATCAAAATCCAAGCCACCAATCTGAATATGTATCAATAATGAAAGATCAATAGGTAAAAACAACCCATAACCAAACTATAAATGCAACATGTAAGTATAGACTGCTGACAATGTTGTACAACTTGTAGATTCAATAAGTCATCATACATGTCCAAACCAAACACTGATAACCATATCATCATTAGACCAATCTAAAATATGAACTGAGTATACAATGACATCAAATCTTTAATTTCTAAAAATACAATATCATAAACTCACAATGCTACCATAGTCAATCTATACCATAAACTATTTAGATTAATATATGACCAAATAAACCATGTCAAACCTACACCAAATCTGAACTAATGTATATAACTCTTCAAGATCTTTCCATTGACTACTCGAAGTCCAAAATCCAACTCTGTATGCTCAAGTTATGTCCTAATTTGTGCTCAAAATAAACATCTGACTTTAGGGATCTTAAAACTTGACAAAATGTCAAAATCACAGAACCAAACCTACACTAAGTTGAAGTGTTCTAAATTAGTTTTCCAATACCTATAAGAACTTTGAAATCCGATATCTTGAGAGAAAGTTACAGTCATTTTACTAAGACGGTCTTTTTACCATTTTAACTGCGATTTTTTTTTATGACAAAAATTTCAACGAGATTAAATTTGACGACCATCACGGGCTAAAACTTAAAAACTCTTTCATTTCCTCTGAACATGGTCAAACTAGAGCATATTATATATCAAAATTTAAGGAAACATCGACTTAGATCCAATGGTGAGGTTTGTTTTTACCCAAGAGGTCATTTATGCAAAAACTCTTCTTAAAACCCTCATTTAAATGAAACATCCAAAAAACCCTTTTGTCCAACAATTTCACATGCCCAAAACCTACCAACATCTCATCATAAAAACAAACCCAAAATCCTCAAATTTGCAATAAACAACTCATATATCTTGACCTTTCTTCTATCCTCTAATGCATTATCATGGATTCAATCTAAGATTACAATAATAAAATCTGGCTCTGATACCACTTGTAAGGAAACTTGCAACAAAGAATATAACCGTTTCCACATAACCCATAATAGATCTGACATAAATATGTAATTAAAATCCACATTCAAAAGAATAGATAACATATCCACACAAAAATTTGACACAAGTTATACCCTAGGAAACCCTTATTGGGGGGAAAAAAACCCAGCCTCCAAAAGGATCCATCACCATGCATTATTCAACAAAAAATTATCATTGCAATACAACCATGGAAGCCTTCAAAGCCATAGCCACAACCAGACAATCTATGTGAACAAACATGAATCCACACATCCTATGTCATGCTTCCAACTTTCCCAAATGCTCTCTTAGCCAATCTGTCAAGCCTTATCCCACTCAACTCTATCCATTTTTGTCTTCTGTATTTTCTCACACCAGCAACTATCCTTGTGGTTGCTTATATAGTATCAAGTCTCACAAAACCATCAAGTGGTATTACATAAACCATGTGCTACCTAACCCATTGACCCCACATTTAATATCAAAAATTTAATTATTTTCTCCAATATTAAATAATTACATGAAATATTATCACAATATTACAATAGAACTCATCAAGTATATCCCATGGGAATCTTTACATGTATGTTCATTTAGGTGCAACATTACATAATAAAATAATACAATATAACAATATTATGCAATGTGTGCAACATTCATAATCTCAACAAGTCAAACTTTTTTTTTTTCCAGATTCACAAAAATGTAGTGATTTTTTTTCAATTTTTTTATTATTTAAACTATGTAGATCATGATGGTCAAATACTGAATTTTCAAAAAAATCTATGATGTTTTTTATTTTTTTGAAAATTGGTCAATTGTACATTTTTGTGGGAGGATAGCCAACAAACGTCACAACCACCCCATCTTACACATAAATTCACATTTATATAGATCAACACTTCATTTATACCATTCACAAGCCTTTGTGAGCACTCTATTCGCAATGTCGAAGGATGTCGGAAATGTTTTGGAACACTATCAATAAACTTGAATCCACTTTGTGCAGTCCTCTTAAAAGGATTCCATGAGAGGACATTTCTTGGAAGCATGTTTTTAAAGAGATTGCATGCATTACTAGCACTTCCACAAATCAAAAGAAGAAAGAGCATTACAACTGGATATAATTCCCCCCAACTACATTTAATAGAGGCAATACATAGAACTCAAGGTGTATATCTATTTGAAGCGAATAATATTGGGATGACATAAAAAATAGTTGCTTATGATCTCTCTCTGTACATTCTCATCTATCTGATAAACCGAACCACATTATCCCTATAAAATACCTGAACTCAAGGAAGAATTAAAAAAACTACCATTAAATCTGTGAATTTGATTCCTTTACAACATGTTTTTCTCATCTAGTTCACCGCCCTCTCACATCCCCTCTCAAGCTATGCACTTCTTTATAAATTTTATTGTTTTGAAAAAATATAATTATTTTAGTGACTACTTCGATTATTTATATAAAAAAATCTATTTACTTGATCAATATGCTTTTTATTCTCTTTGACATACCAGAGTTTAAATGCATTCAGTTGGAAGGATTTTTAAGGTCAGATGGATGTGTTGGGGATTTAGGGTTTCTTGAAATTAGGGTTTGATATTTTTTTTTTCATTTTGCACGTAGGCACCACAATGGTTTATGATGTGACAAAACAGAGGGCAACCGCCATGAAGGCAACCACTGCAGCAAAGAGGGGTGCAAAGTCAGTGGTAGTCTTGGTGTCCAAGGCATTATCTGCGTCAGTGGAGCAAAATGGCAAAGCCATCACCAACGTGAACAAGATAGTTGATAAAATATCTGCCATGATTATATCTAATTGGACATTTACCAGTGTCCTTTGTTCTCATCCCCTTTCTAGAGATATTCACCAGCTGAAGGGAAGCGTTATTATTCTCTTTTGCTTATGAGAAAGTTATTATATTTTAGTACCTCATTGTAAACTAGATAATCTATTTGATAGACCCAATCACAATTAAAAATTAAATTTAGGTGGGAAAGCAAAAAAAATGAAATCCTTCAAATAGAGAAAATAGAAAGTAATCATTTTCGTCTTCCTCAATGTACTTGTTAGCAATGCAATCTTGGGTGAATTTGTAGAGCATCAAAGATGCAACACCATAATTGCCATAACCAATATCACTAAAAGCTCATAACAATCACTTTCATACATAGTAGGCATTTTCATGGTCATTGATGAGATGGATGATTCTTCTGTTGGAAATTTGTTCAACGCAACCCACGGGATTTGACGCAAGGGCTTAACTGCCTCCTTGTACTATAAGTTGAGTGGTTGTATCAGGCATTAATAGATCAGTCTTTTGGTGGAACGACAACCCCACTCTAATAAGTGTTATCAAAGCTTGGTCAGAAGTTCAAATCCTTAGACCCTTTGGTAACGCTAAGGGGGAGATTGTTGGAAATTTGTTTAGCACTCCCCTTGAGATTTATGACAAGGGTTTAACTGCCTCTTGTGTACTATGAGTTGAGTGGTGGTATCGAGCATTGATAGATTAGTCTTTTGGTATACTGACAACCTTATTCTAACACCTTCACTAAAATCCATTCTATCCTTGATTTATTTTATTGACTAAATGTTACAGTGAGGAATACTGGCAACTAACATTAAATCGAGAAACATTTTGCTCATTCTTAAACTATAAGTGTGTTAATAGGGCAACATGTCGTGTAGGCTATGTGAGGAATGCAAATGGAGTTTTGTTCTTAAGGAAACAAACACCATGGTATACTCAATATCATCTTTTATTTCAAGGATCCAAATAATGATAGGTTACAAGTGTGAACATTGTTAATTTTTAACGCTCTTCATCATTAATAAATAGAAGGGTATTGTAAAATATTTCATTAATATTGGCCAAAACATTGAATACTACTACATATGTAGAAGGATGAGCTCGACTATTACACCGAGTGACTTTTCAATACAGACTTCGACACTTTATTCAAGACAACGAGTGCAAGATTCCACATAAAGGGTACATAAAGTACCTAGAACAAGACATAATATTAAAGGCAAACACTACCCAAAATTAGCCCAATTTGATAATCGATTTACTAGCTAAGAAACAACTCAATGAATAAGGTGAAGGACATTTCCCTTCTAAGACTAGCAGACGACATTCGTAAGCACCCTACGAATTTTCTTCTAAATCTCCCATTCGCAAAGCAAAGATAATGCTATTTTTATGAACCCAATTTTGGTAGTTCAACTTGCTTTGTTCCATTAAACACAAGTTGATCATACTACAAATCCATCAAATAAAAAATTGAACCATTTTCATAGCTAGAAAGATGAACATCAACTTTAAATCGACCAATTTAAGCTAATCATACTCTTGCTAACAACAAACATTAAGAAATTTATAAATCATGTTTTCATGTATATGTCAAAACATTGATACTCTTAGGGCCTGTTTGGTAGCTCGAATTAGAATGGAATTAACATTCAGAATTCTAAAAAAATTCTAATACATTGTTTGGGTCCACACAATCGAAATTGGAATTGAGAAAAAGTAGAATCCTGTATCCCCATTTGACCCCCAAAACAAGAATTCTAAATTCCTTCAAAATACTTGTTATTTGGAATTCGTGTTTTAATTCTCATTTTAAATCTCATTTTTTGAAAATGAGGATTTCAACTAAAGTAAAATTTAATTGGGTTTGACATCCGAATCCCCATTTGGGGGCACATATTTTTGCACAAATTTTTGAAATTTAATTATCTTTTAAATAGGGGAAAAAATTTCTACTATTACTTGCTCATTTGTTTGTCACATTTGATTGTTGATTCATTCCACTTTTCAAAGTAATTTTTTCTAGTTCAAGGCGATTGGGAAGTCGAATTATAAATGCATTGTCGTTATTGAGTAATTTATCAGGCTTTTTCCGCCTAATCTGCCTCGATAGTTACTACAAAATAAATTATTTTAATTAATTTTCAGTCAAGGTAAATGTATTGGATTTATAGCATTGTCGCCATTTGAATCTAGGACCTATCTGCATCCATAATTTGGTCATGGATCGCAACATATTTGGCTTGCAATGTGTTCAAATAGTACAGTTCACCATTTTTTATTTGAATTACTTGGCGCACCATATTAAGAAACCTATATATACAAAGAAAAAATATTCTTCTACCCAAAGCCGTATATATCTATATTTATTATGGGAACACCACAATACATTTTCTGCAAAAGTCATAATCACCAAAACGCATTCAATAAGACATGTTGAAATAACATTTCTTAAGCGTACACCGACATTTTGTTTACACGCAATCTTATGTAGAGTTTGTATTATGGGAAAGACTCTCAAGACATGGTATATGGGTTACAACAACCACATATATGTAAAAGTCATGCCATCTTCTTGGTAGAATATTTTTTGCAACATTCTATTTTATCGTGGTCATAATTTATAAGTGTATGGCAAGGTGGTAAGCTGAATTTTCACATTGAATAGACACAAAATTGCAACTACCACATAAATGAAATCAATATCAAAGTCATGACACATTCATGGATTATGTGGATTTTTATTATTTCCGAGTAACATTTAAAGAAGCTATTTCGATATTTATGGGGCATTATCATGACTTCGATTGAGAATGAAATTTTAAAGGCATTGCGAGTGTGGCATCAAAACATGCCTTAGGATTTAGTTTGTCTGTATGGCGTCAAATGTGCATCCTATTGACCAAATGGATTGTTATTTTCATAATATATGGAACACATGTATTAGAGATTTCTCCCAAACACTTGTGTTGAGGGAAATCTTATCACCATTTGAATCTGAGACCTTCCTGCATCCAAAGCTACAGCTGGATGATAATATTTTGCATGTTATTTTGACTGGTATTCCAATTCCACAATGTGTAACCAAATGGAGGAAATCTGTATTCTCACAATGAATACTTGGTCAACCAAATAGTCTTAAATTGAATTCCCTAATCATAATCTGTATTCCAAATTCCAGAATCCCAAAGCCAGCATTCTGAATGCCAACACTTAATTTATATTCCAGCAACCAAACAGGCCTGTTTGGCTAGCAGAATACGGGCGTAATTAGGTTTAATAAATTCCAAAAATATTTAATGTTGTGTTTGGGTGCATCGAATGGGTGTTAGGAATAGGGTTTTGTATACCATTTTTACCCCAAAAATAGGCTTATTGTATTCCACCAAAATAGGTGGAATAGGAATAGCTATTCCTATTCCAACCTTTACTTTTCACATTTTATATTTCTGTCAGATCCGCCAATTTTCGGCACTTAACATTGTGTTTACTTTTTCACGAGTACGAAGAATATAATAATAAGTTCTAAGCCAGTGGAGGTTGTTTTTAAGGCCCAAATGACGTGGTTCCGAATTCCAAGGGGGGGGGGGCTTGAATTACAAAGTTGCCTAAGAAAGGGAGATCTTTTATTGATGAATTCGCGAATAAAAATCGTCATATTCCTCTCAGAAAGGGTGGCGTAGAGGGGAGCATAGTTGCCAAGAGAGAGTAAGTTTTGCTAATGGATTTGCCAATAAATATTGTCTTTTTTCTCCGACTTCCCCTAGCTTGCCCACTCCCTCTCGCATCTGTGCAGCAAAAACTCGTGAAAAAATTCATTTTGAAGCATTTGGCAAAGGTGCTCTCTACATTTGGCTAGAAGAATCATTTTGAAAAGGTGGAGAGAGCATATGTCTTTCTCAATAAATTTTTATTTTAAATTTATTTTGAGATAATACCCTAATATAATTATTATATTATATTATAATTATATAATGACATGCGGTACTTCTCTATTCTCCATTCTTTCTATCATTTTTATGTATCTTTATTTTATATATTATATATTTGTTTGTATCTTTATCTACTTTGTTTACATGTATTTTCATTATTTATTAGTCAATCTAACCACATGTTTAAATTGATCTTTATGTTTATAGAGAGGGAACTAATGTTTTCCATTGCTCAATTCTAATTAATTTTTCTAACAATTGTTTTTTACATTCTAATATATTTTATTTTTGTTATATGTCAAACAAACACTTTTCTTGCAATTAAGTCGGGGGCTTGTAATTCTTGTGCAACTCTTTGTATCTCTACTTCTTACATTTCATGGACTTCCTTTGATTAATTGTGACCCAAGCTACATACAAACTCTCAAATGGGCTCCCTACAAGTTTGTGTAATCGAAATCATTCAAATGTATAATGAAAAAATATTAAATAACAATAAAAAATAATCTTATTCCAATTTTGCTTTTGCACAACCAAACAGAAATTATACATATTCCTTATCAAATTCTATGTGAACCAAATAAAGAAGAGGAATACGTATTCCAATTTTGTATTCCTAGAATAACAAACTCGAAATAAGTATTCCTATTCCTATATTCTTATTCTACTTGCTAAACAGGCCCTTAGGGTCCGTTTGTTTCCTGGAAGATGACGGGAATGGGCTTTTCCATAACCCGAATTTGAAAATCTATGTATGTTTCAAAATTGACAAATTGGAATTGAAATTCTCAACTTCTGATTTAGCCTTAATGCAAGGTTTTCAAACTTCCCTCTCCAAACCTAGAATTGAGATTGAAAACCAAGTTTCACTTTTTTGGGGTTTAGATCCACTTTTTTTTGGTGCCCGCTTGTAAATATATTGCTTGGTTTACCGAAATTTTTCACCATTTTGTTTTCTTGCATTTGATTTTGTCATTCTCTTGCATTTTGTTTGCTCTACGTTTTCAATCATTCCATTATGCATTTCCTTCTAGGGTTCGACGTATTAATAAATTAGCTCTTGTATGATAAAATATTAAAAATATTAATTACAAAAATATTAATTAAGATATTGTATGAGACACAATTTTTTTTTTAAAAAGCTCTTTTATGATAAAATATTAATAAATATTATCAACCTTCATGTCAACGAATTTGACAATTCCTAAAGTGACAGTAATATTATTACTAATATGTATTTTTAACTAGTTTTGGAAAATATAATCTTATTAAAAAAAAATAATATTCAATAATTTAAAAAATTACCAATTTTTTTTTAAAATATTAATTTTTATAAAATTTAAAAATTACAAATTACAAATGCAAGAGCCTACATCACAATGGTAAATTTTGAGCCTCTTATCCAAGAGGTCTTGGGTTCAACTCTACACAAGCTTAATAAATAATAATAATTAATTCAATCACATAATAATAATGAATCTTGGCTTCGGCCTCTTACCGATAAAAAAAAATTACAAATTACAAAAAATTAATTATAAAAATTAAAAATTAAATAAATTAATACATAAAAATTAAATTAATTAATTTAAAAAATCAAATTCCAATTCCAATTTGAATAACCAAACATATAAAAATGTATCTTTCTACTCATCTTCTCCATGCAACAAACATTTCAAGTAAAATCTCAAAAATAGAAATCAAAATTTGTAAAACCTTAATTTGACTAAATTGTGAATTGTAGACATCAAGATCTGGATTATGGATTATTGAAATACATTGCACCGTTGAATATCCTGAAAATAGAGTACGTACAGCTTAAGCAGTGCACAGGTGAATATGCTGAAAATATAATATGTACGACTTGGATATGAAATACAATGCACAATTGAATATCCCCTGATATCATGGAGTACAAAACTGAACTAATTAATCTCTTACCTGAAGCGCATAGGCCGCCTCGCATAGATTCTCTCCCACATCGAAGCTTTCCAAAGGTCCCTGTTTCGGCTCCCTGTTTCGGCTAGGGTTTTCTGGAGCGAGGGCTTTCTCGGCCCGCCCCCTGACAAATGGAAATCCACAAATGGCGGGGCTGTGCAGAAATGGCGATGGCGGCACCGCTGAATCGCGTGTGGGAAATCGCGAGCGATTTCTGTGGAATGAAGAGATGGCACCCTGCCCTCCTCGTCTGCGAAAGAGTCGAAGGGACGCCCGATCAGGCTCCCGGCTGCGTACGCTACGTTTGCAGCGCATCGAAATCGTCATCCTCGGCCGATGGAATTTTGAGGGCCAAGGAAAAGCTCATTTCCATGGACTGCATCAACCATTCCTACACTTATGCTGTCATCGACATCAACATCGAGGGTTTCAAAGGTTATCAGGCTACATTTCAGGTAACGGAGAGCAAAGAGGGATTTTGTGCCGTGAAATGGAATTTCGAAATTGAACCTGTTCCTGGCCGTTCTGAACCGGAATTTGTTAGCAATTGGAGCTCAGTCTTGACCGCCATTCTTGGTACGCTTCAAACCCTAGCTTCAAAACCCTAAACTGGCTCTGCTCTTTGTGGGCTGCAATGAATAAGAAAGTCGAGGGCAACTTTTATTGGGGGTCTTTTACTGGCTGGCTCTGCACCCGTTTCCACTTTGTGGGCTGCAATCAATCATGTAATAGGTAGAGGGCAACTTTTATTGGGGTATTTTTCTAAACTATATTGTTAGGATTTTTATGGCAAATTTATATATTTTTATAAGTTGAGGAGTGAGAGTTTGAGGATAATATATTGATTCCAGCTTCGTCCCTTTTAGATGTCAGGGCCTTGCACTCAACAAGACTTGATTTCTGGTGAGCTCTTTGTGAAACTTACAACTTCACCAGTAGACGAAGGGCCCTTTGACCTCTATATTAAATTAGAAGAATTAATATTTTTAATTTATTTATTTGGACAAAAAAATTTAAAAGATAGTTAATTCAATAATATGATGTTTATATTTCAATATATATTGTTGTACATATTAAATATTATGACTTATTTTAATATATTATCTTATATGTTAGATCTTTTATTCAATATGAATTTGATTAATTCAAAATGTTTATTATATTATGTGATATTTTAAATTTATTTGAAAAAAATAGGAGTATCTTTGCAACAATGCAATTTGTATATTAATATCATTTTTGAGTTAGTATTGTGCATCTTCTTTGGAAGACATATTAACAAGTTTTCTTGTACTAAATTTATATTATAACCCCTTAGCTATATCTATAATTATAAACTCACATACACATATTCCCATACATTTGTCATTTGCCTCTTTATTACTACATCCATCTTCACCCATACCTCAAAATATTTGTTCCATAAGATTTCTTTAAGGTGTTTACATACACCATAGTCCTTGCAAGCTCATTAAACATTAGTCTTATATAGTTAGAGGCTTTTATGTCAAAATTATTTATTTATCAATAATTTGAAGAGTATGAAATTGAGGATGTTTTGGATAACCTATATTAAAATAAGAGAATATAATATTTTTAGTATTTACCTAATTAAACATAGTTTAGAAGACAATTGACTTAATGTTATGATGACATGTATTATGATACGTTTCAATATATGTTATTATATGTCAAATTTTAGTTTTTATAAGCAATTTATTTTATGGTGATAAATACTACAAATATTTTTTAATATATTTTATAATAAAGCAAAAACAGGTTTTGAAGGGACCTAAAATCTTTTACAAAAATATCACAAAAGACAATCAATGAATGCCCACAATAAGGAACAATTTAATACCAAGACGAGGGTTTTGTCAAAAGGCTCCTACAACTTGAAAGGATGTTGCACAAAGAAACCATTATGCAACCAAAAACTTGAGAAAGTGCCAAAATAGTCACCAACCCAACCCCTACAAACCAAAAGCATTAACAAAAACATTTATTCATACACTTGGAAGAACAAAGGGTCATGGCAAAAGAGGGTGTAGATGTCTTGGTTTTTTTTCCTTACACCTTAATCACACTCTCTTCCACCTTAGCAATCACATTCTA